>JAPMOR010090133.1:705600-738320 GCA_026543865.1 Argiope aurantia
TGTCAAGGAAAACCAAACCAATCTATCTTAACCTAAAATTATATGCCTAAATGAAAGTAATATCATTGATCCTTTATACTAGTTGGTAAGTGGTACAATGTGACTTTATGGAATGTATGTGGTATTGTGTAAATTGGTCACAAGTGACATGTGACATCAAGGAATGTAACTAGTATTGTGTCAAATGGTCATTGATGAAATATGACGACAAACATTATTATTGGTATTATAATGTAATATGTATTTTAGTATAAAATGATTCAAGAAAACTTCCATTGATCTATCCTACCCTAAATGGATAAACTACCCCTAACTGTAAATGAATAAATTACCCTAAACTATTAGACGTTCGAATGTAAGACCAAATATAGGTCGGAGGAGAATAAAATCTCATTGTTAAAAAAACATTGAAAAGACAGTTATTCTTTAAAGTTGTTTCCTTTATATCTTCAAAATATATCGTTATCTAAGTATCATTAGAATGCTATGGCAAGATAGAAAAATTTTGTAGAATATGTAGAGCTGTATATTATTTTCAAATTTAATTCAAAATAATGAACATTTGAAGTGATCTGCTTTTTAAAACGAATACTCAAAATGAAAATGCATACCATAGAGCTAGGGAATTTTGTTCATCAAGTAACAAAGCAACTAATACGTTTATTTCACATGACATGCAGTTCCTCATGTCATTTGACCGCTGTAATTGCTCTTTGTTTTATACCAGGCTCTTCAGCTATTTCGCTGTAGAAGGCATTCAGTGGATTGGGAATTAAATCATTTGATATATAAGACATGTGAAGGACTTGATTTTATTCCTTATTTTAATTAAGTAATTATATAAATGTTACTCGAAATTCAAGTTGGATCATAGGTTAGTTTATATGGTTATAAACATCATTCTAAATATTTTTACCTTAAAAAATACTGCTAGTTAATTCTATTTTTATACATATTGATCTTGTTTGACCGCTTTATTCCTTTGATATCAATTTTACTGCAAGTGCTAATGTTCTTTTGATAGCTATACTTTTATTGAAGTTCACTTACTAATCTTTGACACATCAAAAATCATAGAGAACAATCGCAGCGAGTCTTGAGATTTATTGGATGAGAGGCATTTCAGGCATTTATTCCCTTTGCTGGCGGCATTTAATGACATATGAAGGAATTTGAAGAGGGCAGCAATCATTGATATGCAAATGAGCCATATATTACGATTCATTTTCACAACATGGAAA
Organism: Argiope aurantia; assembly: GCA_026543865.1. NCBI lineage: Eukaryota > Metazoa > Arthropoda > Arachnida > Araneae > Araneidae > Argiope > Argiope aurantia. The sequence continues at coordinate 706,842 of JAPMOR010090133.1, forward strand.
TGATCCTAGAGTTCGGATGGTTTCATGTCGAAATACAACTGGCTTCTGGTGATTCCGCCAATTCTCATACATCTACTCAAGAGAGGATTTAAATGGAGACTGAATAATTTGAATCTAGATTAATCATTACTCATTAATCATAACCTATTATTCAACTATCTGATATTTGTGGATAACCTAAAGTAGGCACAGGTTTAAGACAGAGAATTCTGTAAGTAACTGTCTTCGATTTGGTCTAATTCTGATAATTGATTCATTCTTTATTAATATTTGTATATTACCTCGATTCGTTGCACCGTTGCTTTTGAAGTTCTCTTGACCACGGTGATATTCCATGAGTTATTCTAGTTTATATTGAGAAGCTTTTATGTTTTTTTGTAAGAAGAAATTATTGTGCATGATAGAAGAAAATAAATGAAATTGGCAAGAATTAGAAAAATTGATATTAGATAACTACGGCATTCTTGAATATTTTTAAAGAATTTATAAATTTTATAGAAATAGAAATGATTGCTCTCGGTAATTTGCTTTAATTTAATTCAACTATATTAAAGTCCCATCTATAAAGCAAAATTATAAACTCGATAGGAGAAGGAAGTTTGTAATAATACAGACGATATTGGTCCAGAATTGTAAATGATTTCATTATGCAACAATTACACCAGCACATAAAGTAATTCTTTGTTAATGTGTATATCCAACTATGTTGAAACATTCCAATTCATACTTTCTTTCGCCACAGAATATCCCCGAACTTGGAATCTCTAGGATTCCCTGTCGGTTGAAAGGATATACGTGGGAGTATTTATTAAGATAAAAGAAATACACATAAAAAGACAAAAAAAAACACATGAAAAGACATAAAAAAACACCAATACACATAAAAAGTAACTATAAAATATTATAATGATGAAGGAGGTGTTCGGTGGGGAGCATGAGTAGATGAAATCTATTGAAGTAAATATATTCTGGAGAAGAGCTTGGTTGAGAAATGAAACGAAAATTTATACTGGGCTTGGGTCTGGAGAAATCAATTCCTCGTTCTCTTGTAGGAACCGCATAAGATTTCTAATTTTAACCTTGGACATCTTGTTTCTCATGACGTTGGTCCACCAGATATTTTCTAGGTCGTGGGTGGGTTTCTTGAGATGATAAGATGTGGTGAGAGGGCAGCTAGTGGCATAATGAAGGGGATCGCCTACTTCGCCGCAGCCACATTGATCAGTTCCTTTAATATGGAATCTCTTGAAATATGAAGGGAAAGGGCCATGGCCAGTTGCAAAGATAATGTCAAGCCTATTCCAAGATGATGGGTTAAAGGACACTTTCGAGATGATTTGATGGATGTTTCTGCCAGTTGAGCCATTGTCCCATTCTTCTTACCATCGCTGTAGGCTCAATTCATTTACAATACTTTTCAGATGGCTTCTAGGAGCTGGGTATTGAACGGGCGTACCTGCAGAAATGGCCTGTTTGGCTAGGGAATCTGCAGCCTCGTTTCCGTTGTGGCCTACATGCGCTTTCACCCATCCTAACTTGATAGAAGGTTGGTGGAGCAGAATGGCTTGAATTTCCTGAACAATTGGGCTTGAGGTGGAGAATGAACTGATCGCTTTTAAGCTGGATTCGCTATCACTCCATATTTTAGCATTATGATCGTATTTGCTAGCCCATTTGCATGCTTCCTTAATGGCCATCAGCTCTGTTTGAAAGACAGAATTCTTTTCGTTCAGTTTGCCGAGCCACTGATGAGTAATTTGTTCGTTTTGGAATACGCAGTAGGCAAAGCCGGTTTTTCCCTCAATTTTGGATCCATCTGTAAAAATATCCGTCTTGTTTGTAGGTTAGAATTTCTTTTTGAGGGAAATTATGTCCTCAAGAAGAAAGTTTGAGGGGAAGATTTTTGTATGAGAGCATTTCATCTCGAAGTTCTCAGGATGGAATGTTATATTCTGAAAATGGCTAGGTAATTGAAGACGACTTACTCTTACATAGGTTGCTTCTGCTTGCGCTTTGATGTGAAGTGGAAGAATTCCTTCGATAACTTGCAGTGCTGCCGTGGATGTTGTTCGGAATGCTCCAGAAATACTCAGGAGAAATTTTCTCTGTATTGAGATTAGGATTCTTTGTTGTCGGGATGAGAGAGGATAGGCCCAAGCTGATGCTCCATGTAGGATCATTCTCTCGGCAACGGTGAAGTAGAGATGACATCTGAATTCTTTTTTCAGACCCCAAGTGGAGCCAGCAATTCTGCTGAGATTTTGGTATAAGAGAGTCGCCTTCTTTTTGGTGTTAAGGAGGTGAGGAATCCAGTTAAGCTTATTGTCGATGGTAACACCGATATATTTTAAAGATTGTTGCCTTTTTATTGTTACGTTATTCATTTAATTGTTGGTCCGTTGACTAATTTGCTTATCAAGATATTACATGATTTTTCTACGGAGATTTGAAGGTGATGCTTGTCGGTCCAGCACTTGAAGATTGAGAGAGCATCCTGGGAGGCTGATTTCAATTTTGCTCTTGTTGATTCAGCTACTACAAAAACAAAGTCGTCTGCAAATGCCTGGAGGTGAATGTTAGGTGGTCATTTTTCAGAAAGAATTTCGTTTGTGACAAGATTCCAAAAAACTGGTCCAGAACAGGATCCTTGTGCGCAGCCTTTCTGCTGTGACTAGGCGGCAGTGCCTTGAGATGTTTGAAGAAGGCCTTCTCTATTTTCTAGGACATCTTTAAGTGTTTCTGTAGTTTTTGAATTGAATTTAAGTTTATCGAGGCTATTGCGGATGGAAGAGAATTCCAGATTATCGAAAGCTCTTTAAATGTCTAAAAAAATTACCAGAATGTGTTCATTTTGCTGTTTGAAATTATGAATTTTTTCCGTTAATTGCTGTATTGCGTGGTCTGTGGATTTTCCGTCCCTAAAACCCAATTGGTTTGGAAGGAGCAAGTCATTTACTCTGAGGTGATGATTAAGTCTCTGCAAGAGGAGTTTCTCGAGGGTTTTGCCAATGGTGGGAAGAAGAGAGATGGGACAATAAGAACTGACGTCTGTTTTGTTCTCACCCTTCTTGTGAAACAGTATTATCATTCCTTTTTTGAGTGGAATAGGGAAGCATTGCAGTTGGAGGCACTTATTGAAGAGGGTGTGGAGAATATCCGGGAAGTTCTTGTTAATTTCTTTCAAAATTATATTGTCTATGGAGTCAAAACCTGGTGCTTTTAGGCGGGGCTTTACGAAGGATTTGTTTTATTTCGTTTTTTGAAAATGGTGGTTCCGGAATGAAAGGACTATTTGGGATTTCGGGCAGTGCAGTATCTTGGGCTGGAGGGTAAAGAGCCTTGAGGATTTCTTGGGCGAATGTGTTAGCTTCCCCTACATTGGAGTTCCCCAAGAGCTTGAAGAGTTCTGAAGGTGGTTGGGCGTTTTTGATGCATGCTTTATATGGTATACCGTATGGGTTTGTTGAATCGGTGCAAAGATTATGGAAGGAGGACCGTTTCGTTTTTTTGGTGGCCTTTTTGAATTCCTTTCTTTTCTTTGATTCTATTTCTTTAAAATGTTGCTTGAGAGTGTTGAACTCTTCTTCTTAATGCCCTGAGTTCCTTTTTCTTGATTTCGAGCTCCTGGGTCCACCAGTTGATGCTATGTTTAGTCTTGACATTTTTTACCTTGTAAGTTGTTTTGCATACTTTGAAGATTTCAAGTTGTAAATTAAATGTGGCTGCCGAGAGATCTTCATGATTCTGAGAGGAGGCTATTGAGTTGAGAAGCTCTGGGATTTTTGTGCTGAGTTGCAGAATCATTTTACTGTCACCGCCATATGCTGTTTTAAAACGGTAGTAGCTCGAGCCTTTGCGTTGAGAGGAGATGTAAATTTTGATGTATTTATGGTCACTTAGATAGTAGACTTAGACTTCCCAATTACAGATTGTTGCGAGGTATGCTCCTTTGACGATTGAAAGGTCTGGCCAGCCTTTTCCATTGTTAGTTTCAATAGTAGGGGGAGAATTTTTATCGTTTAGGAGAAACAAATTATTTGCTGCGATGAGATCTTCCACTAAAGATCCTCTGGCATTTTCATCTCTGTATCCCCAGATTCTACTGTGAGCATTAAGGTCTGCCCCGATGAGAGCCATTTCCGTTCCGATGCTCTTGAGAAGAACATCAAGGTCTTGTAAAGTTTCTGAAATGTTTGAATGTGGCGATGAATAGGAAGAAATTATTGTCAGTGGGCCTTTATCCATTTGTATTTTAATTGCTGTGGAGTTATCCGTAGAATGAAGAAAAATTGGGCTTCGGCAGGAAGGAAGGGCGATTAAACCTACTTTTTGGTTGTTGGAAAGCCATTGATTCCATGAAGATGGAATTCCTGTGATTTTTCCCTCATTTATGTAAGGTTCTTGAACTAGTATTATATCTGGAAGATGGACCATGGCCGATTTAGACAGGATTGAAGTGGCTGTTTTTGATTTGGCTAAGTTGATTTGAAGGATGGTTAGACCAAGGTAGGATGAAGATTTAGAAGGCCAGTTGAAACCGGTGAAGGAGTGAAGAAAAGGTTGTTGTGATGTAAATGGCGTAGAGCTTGAGTTGGAGCAATTGTTGTTATTCATACTGTAGGGTTATTCGGTACCTTGCTATTTCTTTCAAATATGTGGGAAATCTATTGTGTGAGGCCGAATGGTCGATGTTGAACCGTGCACCTTTCTGCGTATTTTCTTCATGGCAGTTAATGCATGATTCCAAGTTGTTTCTGCAGTACTTAGTTTGATGCTCATGGCCACAATGAGCGCAGTAATGCTTCGATGACAAACATTTTGTCTGGATGTGTCCATAGCGTTGGCACTTAAAGCACCTACGAACGCTCTGAATATTCAATTCAAAGCATTCAAACTAAATAAAGACTTCAAACGAATTGGGATGTGGTGTGTAACAAATTACTCCTGAAAACCAGTAACAAATAGTGAATGTTGATACTGTACTGATCTATTCATTATAATTGATATCTCAATATAAGCGTCGTTATATTCTCTGATCTAAATATAATTTTAAATCAGTTGTTTCCTTAGAATTGAGTTGCAATAAAACACAGTCGTCATAATAGGGTACGTCTGTAACTTTGCATTTTACTACCACATCTTCCTATAATTGGTATCGATGGAAATTACTCAAGAAGACAGGTTTATTTAGAACAAAAAAATTGATTAACCGAATTAATTAACATGGCTGATTAATTAGTATCTCGGAATTTCCCTATTACATAAATCGAGAAGCTTTAATAATTCGATCTCTTATGCCATTTTCTAGATATGTATCAAATTTCGTTCCAAAATTCCAGATAGATCTTGAGATAAAATTAATTTATTTCGCTTAAAACTTCGCCAGAAATGAGTCAATACACTAAGCAACATATATTAAGTAAACCTCAAATTGTTAAATACAAGAAACGCACGTTTTTCGTTTTATTTCACTGAAATTCCAAGAAATTAACTGCGACTCAGATTGATCTTTGGCATGAACATTTATTTCGAAATTGCAAATAACATATGATTTTTTCATAATAGAAACATTTCATTACTTTCAAAATATGTCAATCGAATTCTCATTTATGATTGATTCCGCCTTAGACATTTCAATAACACCTAGAAATCTGTATTGTGATCCATTGTTTTAGTGCTTTTAAGTGAAATTTTACTTTATTAGTAAAGGACTAATTCGTATAATGGCATTTTAAGCCAATGAATTTATCAGCCTATATTTAAAGATGGAAATTATATTTTCAAACAGAAGCGATTGTTACTCACACAGGAAATTAATTAAGCTGGGAGGAACTTTTTGTTTAAAATAAATATATTGCACTTTGGTCTTAAACATACTTCAATAATATTTTAATCAGCTCACTAAAAGAGAGCTAGAGCGATGAAATTTTGTATTCTTTTCACAAAAAATGTGGTGTTGTATTTTTACTAAATCACAATAAGAGAAGTTATTTTTTCAGTCTTTTAGATCATGGAGATGCGAACATGATAGCTCAAAAAAGACTAGATGAATGAAATTTGGTATAATACGTTTTATCATAAAATTTGAAGATCTTCATCAAACTTTTAGCTAGCTCTGCCAATTTATTGGGAGACATGATTTTTAAAATGAGAAGAATGAATTTCCAGTCCAATCAGAAACCTTCTTTCAAGATAGAATCCATTAACTTGTGAACCACTGAATTGAATTAATTTCAAGGGAAAGTTATTATGCCCAAAAATAATGTCCTTATAGAACAAATAATTGTTTACCTACTGTTCAAAACCGAAATGTGACCTTTATTTCACGTGCTTTAATACGTTTGAAATAATAAAATAGATGTTACATTAAAATATACCTAAATAATTCTTATACTTTTATAACTCCTTCTTGTTGTTCCAACAATTTTTTCTACCTTTATATATTTGGAAATATGTTAATAATTTCAATAGAAATATCATGAATAAGTACTACCCTAATTCTCTGTCATTTTTCTTTATCCTAACTTCATCCATAAAACAGAAATGCACAGAAGGCTTCTATGAGGCAACGAGGTGAAGACTTTTTTAAAAAGTTAAAAAGCAGCATTTTAAGTGTTATCTCCAGATTGTCTAGTTAAATTTCAACAGTTGCATTTAACTTAGAGCTTCATTAATAAAACTTTAGTATCAAAATTAAATATGGCGATAGAAAGTCAACTATATGAATTATAAAATGTATTATTACATCTGAATCGCCAATGAGCAAATGAAGACCATTGTAGCCTGGTGATAAGAACTTGGCTTTGGACTGAAGAATGTCAGATTGGAAGTGCTATTCCATCAAAGAATCGCCTTGTAATCGGATCGGATGCAAGTTAAATCCGTCGGGATGAAATCTTCACCCACTAATGTGGTGCGGAAGATTTGAGAGAGGGTGCCAGTCAGGTGGCATCCACGTCACTCGACTGGTTTAAAATTACGAGATTCATTTCAGAATAGCCCTAGCGTTGCTTCTAAAACAAATATTTCTAAAACTAATCTAAATTAAACCAATGAGCAAATAGTGTACATTTTCTTGATTTTAAATTGCAATCTATTTACAACATTAATAACATTTTTCTAGCCATTTCTATAACAAGTTAAAGGATGACATCTGAGCTATCATAAAATCTATGTATGCCATTTTAAATTAGATAACTCAATATCTATTGTCGAAGAACTATCTATTGTCGATATCTATTGTCAACTCATCGCTGTAGCTACCTCCATCGTTAAGAAAGCTAGTGGAAGCCAACTAATAAAATGTTGAAAATAAACGCCTGACAACAAATCGGCTTTGCTTCTTGCATTGATCTGACAGGATACAATGTACTAGCGTAAAGGTATTTGAACCATCAAGAACTAGTTAATCATTACATTAACGTCTGAACTACCTAAGGTTAGGATTAATTAACTAGGATTAACTTGTAAAAATCCTAGTTAGGTCGTCCAACCTTAAGTTAGGTCTGGACAGAAGTAAAGTCATCATCGTCATTATCAGGAGAGCTTCTGTGGGTCGATTAACAGCGACTTATAAAAAAATGTTCCAAAATAAATACGAAAAAATGCTATGATACACACGTTTTGATGTATTTAATTTTATTCTTTATTCTTCAGACAGAAAACTAATACAGAAATTATTGATTACATCTGCAATTCAGACAGCCGAAAAAACAAGTAAGAAACTAAAAAAAAGCTGGATTTTTATTTGCCACCTTTGTCATTTTCAATATAAATAAATGAATGCTTCTGGGATTTTTGTCATACATTTACTCGCATCTTTCTTTAAGTATAGTGTCCTAGTTAAACATAACATAATTTATGAAATATTGCTTTCGAAACGTGTAAGTCTCGAGAAATGTCGTGACTTAAGCAACGTAAGTGATAAGTATAAAAGGAAAGATCCCTTCGAGGGAAATGGTGAATAAACAAAGAGCAGGATAATTAAAAGCTCACAACTTAAATGAACTCAACCCTTTAGGGAGAACAAAGCAGCTAACAGCTGTATTTTATTTACAACGAGTTATTTTTTTCTCCTTTTTGCTTGGAAACGAGCTGTTTTGAAAAAAAAATAGATTCTTACCCACTCCCAGAGAGACGTATTTAATTATATGAACGTAAAAGTATTAGATTGAGCTTCTGTTTTCACAGAGATAGAGACAGAGAGAAATATGTTATATATATATATATATATATATATATATATAGTACTGATTGTTTGAGATCTATTTGGTGGTAAAGTAAAAATAATAGTTTAATACACTTCTTCTGAAAGATTTCATGAGAGTATTTATATTGTTTACTGACGAATGGTCGGCTTATATAGGAAGCAATTATAAGAAATGAATGTATGATTAAAGGTTAAAACAATTTAGAAAGCAAACATTTCCCAGACTAGCTTCAGTAATTAATATTTAAAATGCCAAGCACAATTTATTATGAAATTTTTTATGATAAGTAAACTGTTATGTAACTCAATTTAAAAAACTGTATTTCGTTTATCTGCAGTTTCGGAAAATACGAAGAAATATTTATTCTCCGAAGTTTCGTTAATTCGCTTTTATAAAAGCTTTCATGCCTTTGCTGCATTTATCTCATAATTATCAATACTTATTCATCCAAAAGAATAAACATGGATTTAAAAGTTCCTTCATTTTTTTTCAGGGTAATTAATTATTTATTTAGATCTTTTATTTGAAAGATTTGGACGTCTTAAAGAATATCCATAATTGGAATTCCAATTGCCCATCATTCGCTGGCAGGTTTTTTGCAGTTTAAAAATGTAAGATGTTGCTGTACCTAACATATTCCGATTGTGCAATCTTGTTTTTAGATGCTTTTATTTAGATCGTCGAATGTCATGTTTATAAAGATGATATACTTTTAGAGAATTTCCAATCTCCCCTGATGATCTCCAATTCTGAAATTTAGTAAACCTTGTATATTCTCAAAGATCATTCATTATTTTAATATTTTCAGAAGTTAATTATGCGTTAAACTGCAAATAATAAAAAAAAATTAATTTTGATTTTATATGAGAGGCGACACCTATTAATGAATTTGAGTTTAGCTTTGTTATATTAATGCCCCCTTATAAATCAACACTAGGGATATTTTGCAACCGACCTCGTAATTTTGAACATCAGCCAGATGGCGAGGAAGATACCTCAACTGCCCCCCTCTCCAAATTTCCGCACCACACCATCGGGAGGATGTTTGACCCAGACGGATTTAACGTGAGGCAGACAGTTCTTCAGTGGCATCAGCCCTTGAACTTGAACCCCTCCTCACCACCACCCAAGTTCCAAAACAGAGATCTTACCACTAGGCCACCGGGGTCTAGAAATGAATTTGAGAACAAAAAGAAGATTCCAAAATATTCTTAATAATAACAGAGACTAATAAGTGGAAAGTTATAAAAATAAAAACTTTCAAAGCCTCGTTTTTGCTAGCGTACTAAAACGTAGAGAGGAATTTTTCTTATCTAAAATCTAAGGATCAAAACAAAAACGTGAGATGCTGCAAACAAAATTAAATTATAGTGAATATCGTAAGGAAAATTAAATAAAGATGAAAATATTTTATGAATGCAGCTGAAATTTCATCTACTAAAAGTATTTCCATCAACATAATATGCTTTCATGTTTATTTTAGCCTTAAATATTTAATAAAAGAAAATTATTTTCTATTTTTAATGCAATAACAAAATAGTATTTATTGAAAACATTTTTATTTAGAATGTCGCAGAACGATCAATCTAATAACCCAGGTGAAAAAAAAAAAACCAAAATCGTTATAAGAAATTATTTTGTTTCTTACCAAACATACAGAATAACTAATCATTAGAGAAGGCTTATTCGTCATTTTTCTCTAAAGTATGCGTTTGTGGTTTAAATAACGAATAGACAGTTCCTTGCCAAAAATACGTCGAGGACAAAAACTCTTCAAAATCAATTGTTATTTAATCTCACTCTTTTATATCTACTACAATAATGTGTTTTATGTGTGCTACGCGCAGACTGAATATTGATTTTCAGTAGTCAAATAAATAAAGTGAAGGTAATTTAATTCAGGTGATGTCCTTTGGAAATATAAAATCAATCAAGTAACAATCAAGTAGCAATCAATTTCCAAACTATCAGTTTGAATAGTCTCGAAATTCAAAGCTCTCGAGCGTTCAGATGTCAATTATTTAAATTCGATACTCAGTCCACTAATTTCGTAGAAAATCATGATAGTATTTACCATTTTTTCAATCGGTTTTAGAAACAGATGTGGTTTTTATCCTCTTCTTATTCTGTCGCCTAAAAAATTTGCTGAAAAAATTTCAATTTTCAAAAGTACTTTTCTTGCCATGATACTACTTCAATATTTCAGATAAAATTATGTACTACCATATGCGTATTGTTGATTTGTGTAATTTCTAGCGAAGGTAGTTATAAATTTAATGGATTCAACTTTTCAAAACGAACTTTTATAAGTAAACTAAAAATTAGACATTTTTTTCTGAGTTTAAATATTTTCTTCTTTGTAATCCTAAAATTTATTATTCATTGTTTTGAATATTATGGAATCATAAAATCATTTTTTTCTCAAATTCAGGAATATATAGTGCCTCTCGTATTGCATAAAAATTTAATTTGAATTAATACTTTTCAAAATAAATAAATTCTGAAAATAACACAACTGCACGAAATTTCTGAGCTCTGATCCAAGACGAGCTAAGGGTGGTCTCGGTGGCCTTGTGGTAAGGTCTCGTTTCGTGAGCCATGGGGCTTCAGGGTCGTTACCCGATTTCGTTGAAGAACCGTCACGTAAGGGTGTATTTTGCATGTTAAATTCGTCAGGGCCAAACGTTATCCCGGTCAAACGTTATCCCGCTGTTGTGGAGAGGGGGATGTCGTCCTCGTCATATGACCGAGGTTCAAAATTAGAGGTCCGTCCCAAAATGTCCCTGGTGGTGCTGTATAATGGGACGTTAATATAACTAAACTAAACCAACAGGAAGTAAAAAGAAAATTTGATTATAGAATTCCATCTTTACAAACTTGAAACAAGACAAGTAAATAACAAGAAAGTATCGAAGTGCATAAAAAGAAAGACTTTTGACTATCTCTTTTTGAAATTTTAGAAGTTTGGAAACTCCGATGAGTACTTCTCATAGACTTTTGAAGTGTAAAATCTATACTTAGTAATGTTTTTCGTTTTCGTTTATATAGTGCGCTCACGCCTTCTTACGAGAGCAATATTGTTACAAATATGCAATAAAATTTCCTTTTGGAATTGGTATCATAATAAGGAAGAGAAATTTGCATTTATTCTTAATAGATGCTTAATGCATACTAGATCAATGTCCCGAATCTTGGGAACAAACGTGGCATCCATTTGACAACTTGGCCACGAAATTGGCAACCTTATTGACAAAAACGAAAGTTCTGGAAAATATAAGACTTTTGCGATATCACTATTAGAAGGCGATATGAAAAGATCCTTTCAGAGAATTCTATACCTCGCCATGGAGACTTTATTTTTACAAACGTTCATAAAAATATTCAATTCTGGTTTGAATGTTGATCACGGATCAAGCTCTCTATCTCAACTCTGCCGCTGTTGCTGTTTTCTGTTTGCCTTTTGTTTCTACAAGAATTGTTTTTCCATCGTGTGGCACATTTTTCACCGTACACTCACCGAACAAATTTCCATAATAATATGTTTGATTTACATCCCGTAGATGTATGTTAACGCAAATGTGTTTTGAATGATCAATAATTCTAGAGGATAATATTAAACTGAGTTTGGATATTAAAGAGAGGATTTAAAGCGAGGATATCCTGGGCGAAAATTGTTCTACATCCTGCGCCCCTTGTTTGAGGCAGAAATTGGTTCACCATTATAGAATTTGCGCGGCTATTTGAGATGGGTCAGTAATAAAAGGGTTAATGGAAATCTCAAAAAAAGGTTACAAAAAACAGAAAACTGATAATAAAATAACTAGTGCTTCAATGAGTATTTTTTATTCACATTTTATTTTAAAAGTATTTTCCATTAGCTGAGACATTAATAAATTTCCATTAGCTTAGACATTAATAATGATATAAAAGAAATTAATGAAAAATCTTAATTCTATTATAAAGCAATTATTTTGGAGAAAATGGGATGGGAAAACAATTAAACAGCTTTGCAGACTCTTTGCAAGAATATGCATTTAAAATTTGGTAAAATTATTTTCAGAAATATGCATCATACTTTGAAAAGAGTTGAAATACTAAATAATGATATTATTTAAATGGTGTAGTTTGAATAATTAATTATGTTTAACCAAATAATGAGTTTTAATGCAAATATGGGAGAAAATTTTAACTCTTTTAACATATGTCAGCTTCTGTACTTTATTTTTATAAGAACGAAGCCTCCATCAAAAATTAAAAAGAATAAGGAAGCCAGAAAGCCATTAGTTCCAGTAATTAAATAGTTAGAACACTCATCTAAAAATCAGTCCACGTAGTTTAAAGCCCATTCTGTTCAGACTTTTACAATTATTTAAAGAGATCAAAAGAAAGTGCTCTGACTGTCTCTCATAAGCTCTCATAAGCTTGAAATAAAAACATTGTTCTAGAACCAATTACAGTAAATAACTCATTTTTCGATTAGTTCGAAATGTTATTAAATTCTATTATAGTAAAAATAATCAATTCAAGAAGAAGAAAGCAGAAACTATGGAAGTAAATAAACTATCATTTTATAGAAATATTTATGTGAAAGATAATATAATAAACTTTTAACATATTAGATTGCAGAAGTGTAACGAAATTAGATAATACACTGAATAGCAAAAATTATTATCCGCATTTTGATAAAATTGCTCGAGTTTTTGTGAACAGAATCAACAACCAACCATTATTGCTTGAAGATCTTTACTGAGAAACAAAATTAATTAAATGATCAGCAAGGTTTCAAACAGGAAAATGGCTTTTTTCCCTTGTTTCTAGTATTGCTTTCGTGTATTTATTTGTTCATTACATCTCAAGGTAATTAACCTTTATCAAATATGTATAGAAAATGCTTTGTGATACTTGATACCACATAGTAATTGATTTAATTACTGAACATTGTTTATGAGCTGTCAAATTAGAATGCAAAAGGCGTGAACCGAAGATTGGGTTAATTAGCTTCAGGACATTTATCTGGCAAGAGTCATATCGTCCCTGTTATATCAAAATGTCGCATGTCAAATTTGCCAAAAAATTTTATTGGTGCTAAACACTTGTATAAATTAACTACATATACTCTCAAATTGCTGTATGTGATATGTGGTTAGTCGCATTACGAAGTATATCGCTAATGATTTTAGGTACTAAATCAAAAAAAAATTGGATGGTGTGTGTGTGTGTGTGTGGTTTTTGGCATATGACACTTGGAAATAGCATGGATGATTTTGGTAATATTGTGCCAAGTTTAACCTGTAGAAGAAGTCTCCCGACAATGTTTTCGTCTACTTCGAGAACATGATATTAACTTCGCATTGTGGTGTGAAGAAAAATCAAGCACATGCTTTAGACCTCTTACCGAAAATAATTCTTTTGTTTCACACAGGTCTCCAATTAGATTTTAAGGATACCATACATAAATCGCTTGTCAAATTTGCTGGATTTTTTTACTTATCCTTTTCAAACGCATGTGAATAGACAGATTGACGAGAAATCAATTTGATGGATTTGATACAGAAGTGGATAGCAATCTGCAATTCAATTTATAAAGCCACGTGCCTTCTTTGATCTACATAAGTAGCTGAGTTTTTAATTTATCGTATTCAGATCAGACAGTTAATTTCATACAAAGTTTAATATAAATCTGCAATTTAATGTCAATACTATGTACCAAACATAGTTTTTCTAGTTTTCTCTCCTCTCTAAGTTATCTCAAGATCACAAATAGACAGAAAGAACCAACTTCAGAACTGCTTTACTAGTCTCAAAAATATTTAAATGTGAATATTTATCAAAATCTTCAGATCAAAGATTTCTTGACAATTGGCATAGTTTGTCACCATATTCTTCATATAGGGAATTTTTCGTAATCAGAAAAACACGCAAAATCGAAAATTTTTTAAAAAGTGTAAAACCTGATGACGATGCCACAAACAACAAACATTCATTGAAATGTAAATCATCAAATCTGTCATTAATGTAGATGCTTGAAGAGTAAAGTCAGACAATGGTCGATAAAAACTAGTGAAACTGAAATAAAAATGTTAATATTTGACCTAGCATGAGAAGGTCCAACTCTCAAATGTCCCTTTCTTGAAGATTTAATAGAATTTGGGACTCATTTTAATATGTTCTGTAAACATATACACATTTCTGCAAATCTTCTACAATTCCCAGCATACACTGCAAAGGTTGACTCTTGTACTCTAAGACATCAACATCTGATACATTCATTGAAATCATTTCATTACCAGAGCAACGAGACTGAAAAAATATTTTGATGAAAGAACTCTCACTATATCGCTAATAAATCCAAATCAAGGATAGAATGTTACAACAGAACTGGCCCCCTTACCACAACCCCCTTTCTTTTACATTGTTAACATTCACGGTCAATATATCTTCGAATCTTGTAATGCTTGCTACTCAATACGTCGAATGTAATTTTCGACAGAAATTGATGTGAAGTGGAGAAATAATGCATATATGAATCTGTATGAAATATGAATCGTAAAAGTCCTTCAAGAAAACATCTATTTATCCAAGCTGCTATGAGTTGTGGAGCGCATATATTTCTTGGTACACCGTCGCTTATATTCAAAAATATTAATTCCGACTCTTGCGGTTATTAAGATTGTAAATTCTAGTTCAGATGACTATTAGAAAGAAGCATATTGATTTTTACTTTCCCGAGTTATTTTATTATACTTATGATATTATTTACAAAAGTTATTTACCATTTAATATAGGGCCATTATTTTTGTGGTACATATAAAGAGTATTCGAGTTCGCTCTCAAAGAGAAAAAAATACATATAACTATGCAGTATATATTTTTGGCTCTATGCTTCAATTTAATGATTGTTTTTTTTCTTTTAATTGCATGTATTTTAAGTAGAAGAGATTTACTGTAATTTCCATTACAAGGTTAACGTGACAAAATTTCTCTGCTTTTACGCGATTGATTTTTCAGTCATTTCCTGATCGGCTGGACTTCAGAAATTTCGACCAGCTTTGTCTCTTTAATGACAAAACAGTATGTTAATGTTTTGGGAATTTAAGTGGCAATCATTCAAATAATCTCAATTAAATTCCCAATGTACATCAGTGTCGCCACCAAGTAGTGAATTCAAGGAAAAAACCAATTACCATAATATTACAAAATAACGAACTATTAATTAAGAATTAAAAAGTAGAAAAGAAATAACAAAAAAGTAACACCTTTTTTTTAATATTCTAAACAATGAAAAAAACTTAAAGACGAAATTCAGGGGGCTCTAAACAAAAGCGTAAAGCGCTAAAAACCACAATATAATAAGCAAAGTATACGACAATGAGTGCTATAAGAAAAAAATTCTTAAAGTTTCATTAAAAATTAAAATTTATTGTGATAAAAATTCCAATTTCCTTCAGAATATTTCGATCAGCTTTTCCCGCATTTTCGTTTTGGTTTCTATCCTCGAGTATTTGAAACAAAATAATATTTTTTTTCTTTTCAATACACTAATATATGCATGGTATTAAAAAATAACTTATTTCTATTATTTTAGAAAGAAATGTAAAATGCTTATTCGTTAATTATTCGTTTTACGTTAAATCTACAGATAAAACCATGCAAAGATAACATTGTCAGGTGATTATTTCATACCTAAATGTCAAAAATGTTCTCTGGTTTCCTTTAATTCGATGGTAATGTGTACAGTTGAACTTAGCATTTGGTGTCGCCTAGAGGGGAAACGCCTTGTTGATCATAATTTCATCACAACAAACCTCGGAAATAAAATGCAACTTAAACGTGTATTCATTTAGCAATGAATTCTGGCAAAGATTGGAAGTATTCGTCAACGCTTCATAGAAGTTTGTGTCGTCCCTATTGAAACGTCCCCCATGACAGACTCAGCGAGGTGTTTCTGTCATCAAAAGCGCACTTTGAGGCTTATTGCTTCGCGAAAGGGACATTTGAAGCCGAGATTTAAGACCGAAGAACCTGAAAATGAGGTCGTTATCTTTCACTTTATAACTTGACTCTTTCCACAAGACACTAATGTACTGAAAAGAGATAGAAGAAAAATATGTTTCCTTCGTTCAAAACCGTTTTAGAACCGAAATGGGAGATCTTGAACAAGCTCCAATGTTTCGTAGGCACTTCATCTCTGTATTTTGATGTTTTCGTTTGCGATTCATCCCTTACCGTCTTTGCAAAATAATTTTTAAACTTTCATTCTAACCACTTTTGAAAACAGTAGTAATTATTTTTCCATGCATTTTTTTTTCTTTTTTTTTTTTAAAAAGATTATCCACTCGCATGATTCGTCATTTTTCTGTGGTGTTTCTAAACCTCCGACTCTTTTATTTTTCGAAAATTAGTCATTTTTATGTTACTATTACTTCCATCCTACTCAAAAAGCAGAATGAGTAGCATGATATCAAATTAATTATAAATTGCAAGAGGGTCCAGAATTCAGGAAAAGCTTTAAAAATCAATAATTTACAAACGATTGATGATAAAAAGGTTGTCACTTGCGTAGAAAGGATGACAACGCAGTCTGTTTCTTTCTCGTGAAATTAGAATCGATTGGTTACCTAGTTTTCCGATTTAAACTGACAGATATTTCTACAGTTAAGAAAGCGATCCATTATATAGAATTGAGCTGAACAACGACTTACAAATGTTTACTGCCCATTTTGGAAAACACGACAATCAGACAAGGCAAAAAAATTTCCTGATATTTTAAACAATATTTCTGCTAGTCACGTTTTCAGATTTGGGTTATAAATCTGAATTTAATCCTTCTTCTGGTCAGAAAATATATTTTTACTGATAAAATAACACGTAAACAAAACATTTTAGACATAAATGAATGGATTCAGCATTATTCGCAGTAGGAATACTTTAAACGATTAAATATGAAACATATAATTTTCTGTTTTGAATTATGCTAATATAATAATTTTGCCTTTATTTACAATACATGTAACTACAATATTATTATTATCTCTTCTCTATTTTGTAAAATTAAGAAGAATACGGGAAATTGGCTAAATTTCATAATCTTACTATAAATTACATAAAGTACCGCCATTTCTCTTCACATACTTAACTTGGCTTTAATCGTGACTTCTTCTAGTGTACGATCGACCACCCCGCCACCACTGAACGAGGCAGTATCGACAGGATTTGTTATGGCCCGACTGCTGTCTTTAACATAATCTATCCATATTATTGACAAATTCTCCGAACTGGCATCCTCTTCGAAGCGGTTGGCCTTAAGCCACAGGTGGTGAAAGTTTTAATCGTGACAGATTGAATTCTCAACACTCATAACGCTCAGAGTAATCTGAATGCTTCTTTCTTTTTTTAATTTAATTTCAAATATATCCAGGACTATTTTATTTATTTATTTTTAATCTGATCTTCTCATTTTCTTCTTTTAAAGGAGTCTTTAGATAAATATTGTAAATAAACAGCATGGGTCAACTTACAAATTTTTAATACGTTTACCCTACATTTTTTTAATTTTTAATATAAAAACTTAATAATTAATTTAATTTTTTGTCTTGGAGAGTATGATGCAACTATATCTACATGCCTTTATAATTGTAGCACCTTGGTTCGAATCCTAAGATTGGGAGCCTATACATCTTGATAAGCCTGTCATTCTATAATTACACTACTTCCATAGATATTAGTTCAGCAGCAATAGTTTGAAAACTGAGGAATTTAACATTTTTTAGCGTAGAAATTCGGGTTCAATGAATGGTCCTGTGTCCAACTTTCCCAATCATCAATACTCAATTGTCTCAAATCGGTTTGTGGAGCGATAAATGGAGCGCCTTTTTATAGCTTTTTATAATAAATGAAAAAATTATAATCAAATGAAAATTAAAGCACTTTAATATATCTTTAATGTAATCTTTTTTTTTTAATTTTAATTTTGAAACTACACTCACCAGAGTAGCATGAATCAAACATCTTGATTTATAAGCAGTGAAATTTCTTCTTTTCAAGAAAGGCGTCTCTGATGTAATGCGATTGATGATGACTGATATTATGACCGTTGTTTTAGAAAAAAAACATAGTAGATGCTACCAACACATGGTTTAGAAACTTCTTTAATACATACTTTAAAAAAAGTAAAAGATATGTTCTGAGGTTTCGTGTGTCAAGTTACTTCAAATTAATATAATTTAATTCATAATCTTGTATGACATTTTAACCTCATAATTTATTTAAAGGGTTCAAAGAATGTGTTAAACTTTTTAATCCCAGAATATTGGCTTTTGAATAAAGCAAAAGCAAAAAGACTTTGAAAATAGAAGAATGTACTCTTTTTTTTTTTTTTTTTTTTTTTTTTTTGCAAAGTTTTGTCAACTTTAATATTGATTAAAGAAGATTTTATTATTTTTTCGTTATCAAACAGGGACAAAACTTACTTATTTCCTCAATTTAAAAGTAATACGAAAAGATGTTATCTCAATTTAATCTCATTGGGGGCATTTTTCTAGATTATATTAATTTATCTTGTATTTGAAAAAACAAAACTTGATTTTTAAATAAATTAACATTTCATGCAGAAAATTAAATTAACTCCATAAAATCTTTAAAAGGAAAATATTTAATTTCTTAGAATAAAGAACTTCTAGAATGTCATCGATTAATATATTTTCAGTTCTCCCTTAACACTCTAATTACGTTTTTAAAAAGCTGGTTATATGCAGTGATGTGCACTTCTATGAAGCTAATTAAATCAGAATGCAGCTGATTTTCATATATCTTCAGCGTGAATTTACATCTGCTTATAAAACATAACAGCAATCAATATATAAACAACCTTCAGTTATCATTATATAACTTTTAATTAATTTTCTTAGGGAAAATATTCGGTTTAACTAATTGCCTTAATTTTTGTTTAATTTTTAACTTGACTTATTTGATGGATAAAAGTCTTGGTTTCGGAGACGAAGGATTCTATGCTTGATATCCGATTCCATCAAAGAGTTGTGAAGTAAAAGGACCAGGTTCACTCTAAATCTGTCGAGATAAAATATATTTCCATTAGTGAGACGCGAAAGCCTGGAACAGAAGTGCCGACTTAGATATCTTTCTTGTCTTCTGATCGCTTATCAAAATTAAAAGGTCTATCCCAAAAGAAGACAGTAATTGATTTTTTACTCATTTCCTGATGTGTAGTGTTTTGAAATTTTGTACATTTTTGTCCTGGATGATAATACACATTTTTAATATTTTCAGAACTTAATTGCCAATCAATTAATTATTGAAAGTTTGGTTTCATACGAGTTACATTAATTGATACTAATTTTGAGAAAAATTCATTTCAATAATTTTAATTAAAAAATTCTTTTCCATAATATTAATAAGAATGAATTATAAAACACTCTAAAGCCTCGCTTAACTATCATCTATCTTAACGAATGTCTCGCAGAACAAGTAGAACAAAATATAAAGGGGGGGGAAGACTTTCATTACGTATGATATTTCACAAAATGAATGATGAGGAAACATCGTGGCGTCTCATTCAGAATCTTGAAAATAACTCGGCTATGAGTTTGTATTTAGCACTTGTTTGTGAATGGTTTTTTATTTAACTAAAAGCGGGATTGTAAAATTTATATTTAATAGAACATCAACAAAAAATGAGGGACGTTTTGACGAGCTTCATAGTTTCAAATTACGAAATGAGGACGAACTATTTCAATAATATGTGAACCCAAATAATCAGGAGCTGACTTCAGAAGAGTGCATTATGTACCACACAAAAAGTTGTGGAGGACAATTTGTCAAGAGAGGAGGAGATAACATCCTCAAAAGTGCATTAACCTTCCAGTACAATAAAGTAAGGGAAATGCTGAAAGCATGTGAACTGTAGTATCTATGTTGAGAAGCATCTCCCTAATAAGGCAATAACTATGTATGCTGCAATTTATTTGTCGATAATGCTGTGTCTCATGTTCTTGGAGCGTAGACAAAAACAAATTTATACAACTATCTTGCAAAAATGCATGAGTTATAAATAATAAAATACATTATTATAAATTTTGAATACTCTTTTAGGTATAGAATGCATTATTTTAATTTATATTGAACCTATGGAGTAATCATAAATTGACTACTCCGCTCCTCTCTGAGACACACGGAAAAAACTGAATAACCGGACCGCCACGACAGCAATACTAGCGGGAACTGTGGCTGAATCCTAAAGGCCATCACCGATCAAGGTACAACCTTTGCCGTAGGGAGTACATCCCGTCATCGATGGGAGGTAGCCACCCCCCCCCCCGCTTTTCTGTATCTACCAGGGTTGTCAGAACCAACAACCATACCAGAAGCTTCTCATCCTTATTTCCGAAGTTCCTCCCTGAAGAGGGATCCTATGGGATAAAAATCGCTTCACTAAACAACTGTTTCCCATTACAAGTACGATTCAGGAACGAAATATATTCGTTAGCGAGGTTCCACTGTAAATACAAAAAACAGAAATTAATTAAAGTTAAAAATTTCGTTTTTCATCCTGCTAATATAATAAAATAATGCTATATAACAGTTATTATTAATATAATAAAAATGTTTTCAAAAACTGCTTTCATGAAATTTTCTTTATTTTATTTTGTTTCCATTACTCTAGTAGAATAAACTTTGAAACTCTCAAATTAAACCTCCCTCCTGAAGAATTCCAAAAGCAGTCTTGATTTTTGCACCCTAATGTAGAAATATTTCGCTATATTTAGTTAAATCTATTTTTTATGAAGCAAAGTTTTTATTCTGAGATTCGCATCATAGAAAATGTAGATGAATGTAGGTTTCCGTTCTCTTCTAAATAATGTTCTTCAAGCATTCAGAATAGTAGAAAAAGAATGTGTGATAAAATTTTCTAAACTCGAAGAATACCATTACGTGTAAAGAGTTTTCCTCTCTCGTGAAGTTTCCCAAAATTTTCCTGGTTATCTTATGATTTTTTTTTTCGTATATACTCGGCAGGATATGAAAGGAGAAAATAACCTAATATTTGTTACTCTCTCTTTCTTCAGAAAATCGATAAAAATGAAAGATGTCTAAAGTACATGGAGTTTCATGATAATAATATGAACCTTCGACTTCAAGGATTTGAAGGATTATGCAACTCGTATACAATTATTGTTTAAACTATCTTTAGAAATTTAAATACATCTTATACATAAAAAATTCAAACCTTACTTGATTTTAATAACAGAAAAATCTTTTTCAGCACTTGTTAAAAGGATTGAAACTTTTTCTTTATTTTGAGACAAAAAGATAATCTAAATGTTATATAAAATTTATAATTGTAGACTTATCTGACATAGAAATAATAAAAAAATTAATAAGAAAGAGTAAAGAAAAAAATTAAATAATAAAGAAAAATTAATAAGAAATTTCTCCTTCTTATTAAAAATTTAATAAGAAAGAGAAATTCACTTCAAAATATTAAATATATCATTAGATATATATTAATACAAAAAAATAATTTTTCATCGTTGGAGATATGATAACTTAAACTAAACAGCTCTCTTCGCTTATTGGTTTTAATATAAAAACATTAAGCGCAACAACATTGCGCAACATTAAACGCAGTGCTAGACGCGACATTTTATATGTTATTAATTCGATTAACTTTTGATTTCTAATTGGTGCTGAAGAATTAATTTACAATTTTTCATTAAAATTAGTAGAATTCGTAAGATGTTTAATGACCTCGTTTAACTTCCTGTATTGTTTGCTAGCATTCTTTTAAACTTCCTTTGATTTTTGAAATAGTTTAAGCCTTTCGCTCCGGGTGATCTAACACTGAAATCACCTATTCAAAATTCTGTAGGACGCAAACCGGTGGTTTTCTTAGGCAGTCCCATGTATAACATGGGGTGCCATCTTTTGGCGAGTAGGGGAAATTCCATGACAAATTAAACTCTTTATCAATATCAGCGTTTTCTTGGTTTTATATCATTTGCAGAAAGCCATAACCTTGCTTTTTGTGTATTTTGTGAAATAAAAATTCAATATCGCTTGCGCAATAGCTGGTAAATTATTTTTTCAACAATCCAGACCTATGAGAGATATTTTATCTGGATATCATTTACCCATTGAAATATTTTGCGATTATATGTCAGCGATTTCAGGCTGCAATTGTTAAAACTAATGACCAAATTCAATAACAGAAAAAAAGTGGTCTATTTTGAATTATAAAAAATTTCAAGTAGTAAATTTGATCAATTATTTGGAGAAATGTCTTCAGAGATCGAATATGAATTGTTCAGGTAACAAAGAAACTGAATATAATATTGATATCCTTGGAAATGAAATTGTTAGTATTGATGACGAAGCAGATACTAATATAAAATTCTATCACACATTTGTAATGCCTGATTCTACCTGAACGATAAGCAATATCGGGAGAAATAAATCAAGACACATAGCTTACTCATATTGTGTAACCATTATATTTTTATAACAATTAAAAAATTCAAAACAAATTGTTGTATATGTCAATTATTACCAATATATTAAGCATATAACTTGCAAACAAATTTTATTACCGACTATTTTTGAGGGGAGCCAAAGCGCTATGTCGCTGAAAATCTTCCTGTTGTTTCTGTTAAAAGTAAACTTTTAACTTTTCCCTTACAATATGGATGATGACTTTATTATAATGGAAACGAAACTAAGAATAGCGCTAATCTCACAAGGCAAAAAAGAAAGTGACAATAAACAATAGATACAATTGCATAAAGCATTTGAAATGATTGCAGACCATTCTTAGTAAGATGATCAAGAGTAGATACAATTTGTTTTTCACTTTGTTCTTCGGTAATTTACATACAACTAAATAGCGTTTTTTATCATTCGGGGTCTTATAATAAATTCTAAGAACAATTTTTTTTTCTTCAAATCTCTAATTTATAACCGGACGGAATTCTATAGAAAATAATTTGTCACTGCAGTGACAAGAGTAATCGCTGAAAAAAGACAGAAATAGAATATTACCAGAAACAAAATAAAGTTTAATTGAATTTCTAAATGAAATAAGAACATCTTATAACATTAATTCTACGTATGCTTATTACTGTTGCTTCTTATGGTGGTTACAGCACAGTAAATTAATGAAGAAAGGCAAACACACACAGAAAGCATGACGCCTTTATTATATTACAAAGTCAATGAAAAGAGATTTATAATACTGAATTCTATTCAAATATATTATCATTGAAAATATTAACATTCTAATCAAGACTATTAAACTAGCAATTATAACACATCACATACCTTTCTCCATTGTGTAAAATTGAGTTGCCATGGGCTATAAAAATCACAAAGAGTATACCTACATCATGTCGAAGGGTCCGATGGAAACTTAATAATCCGGGATCCACAAAAAGTAAGTTCTTCTTCTGCAGATGATCAATGATATTCTTCAATACGATCGAAACATGGGATGACCCCTCAGACAGAGATACGTCCTGTCATCAGCGATGTGACCGTTAACGAGGAAACGTCATCAATAATTTGCGAGAAACCATTTATAGGAATAGCGATTTCTCATCCGCATATTTGAGGTGATCCCAGGACTGGATTAATAAACTGGCAAATTAGGTAGCTGCTTGGTAACCCGCAACTTTGAGAGTCCAAAGGCCTCAAAATATTTTAGGGGTACTTTTTGATTCGCTTCATTTTTTGTTTATATTTAATTTAAAAGGGCCAAGCGCTCAAACTTATTAACTTACAATCAATTATTACTTAAATTTTAGTACTTTATTCTAATAACATTCCTAATTAATTACATTTTGAATTGTATTGTATTTTTCATATTGTATTGTTTTATAACTTTAAAAAGACTTGTGGCTTTATAGTTTTAAAAATTATCCGGTCGTGTAATTAAATATCATTTCGATTTTGTTAAAGATATATTTTATTTCTTCTTGTTATTATTTCGTTTAAAATTACTTATAAATTTGAATTTTGAATGTTTTATACACAAGATACTGAAATCAGTTCTCTTGAAAAGGTTACACAATTAAATATTTTTTTTTATTTCAGTTTTTCAAAATTAGCCACTGAAATATGCTTATACAGAGATTAATTAAAATTAATAAAAAAATCTAGTTTTGGAAATTCGAAGGAGAAAGGTGTCCCGAAACCTTCGTAAAGGCTCCAAGGCTTTTTATTGGCTTTTTTTAAAGGCTTTTTATTAGGGACAGGATGCGAATGGATCAAGAACTCTTATTAGATTTACACAATTCGGAGCCAAAAGAGCCATAATCCTTATATTAGAGACAGGGCAGCCTGACTTATAATTCTGGTTATGAAACAGCTAGCTAAAGATGATAAACTAAAATTTCATATCCCTTACATGGAATTTTAATGAATCACAGAGTGATCCAGTTGTATCAGGGAGACAAAAACTACGTTAAAAAACATTTTTTTAAACGAACACACTTTCAAGGCATACTTACAGTTACATTTCCATCCTACGTTGTGGGTGCTCGTCCTGCAACACCTAGAGTAATAGCAATGTTCAAAGGCTCAGCAGCATACATAGTATATGGACACATAATAAAGACAAGCATATATACTCTAATGCTTACTTTTTAGTAGATCTATATATCAGCTGTGGTTATCGCATAGGTAAAATTATAAGATTGCGATTAAATAGCTGCGAATTTAGATATCAAGTGGAGTGATTAGCTAAAAGTAATGACGCAAAACATTGAGGAAAGACTGCTTTTAATCATAATAAAAAGTGTGAGTGACAATATAAATTTAGAAATAAATGCAAGTAATTACGAAACTTAAATACAGAAATTTCAAACAGGACTTCATCCATCCCTCCTCCCAAAGCGGATATAACTTCTATTTCAAAGAATATATTTTTGAATGATATAATAAATGCTTCAGGCATCGTGTAAAAAATGATTAGATTACTTTATATATATATATATATATATATTGGGGCAAAAGATATTTCTTAAAAGAGTATATACCTTTTCAAATAAAAAAATGCATAAAAAGAATCTGCAAGGATTGATTGAAGAAATCTCCTAAAGGATGAGGAATTGCATTCTGTAAGACTGCAATTCAATTTTCTCTAAGAAGTAACAAAATGTTTACAAACGTAGGAAAAATATCCATTTTTCCGTCTCCGTGCAACAGCACCTTAAGTGAGAAAGTCGATCCTTTTAGAACTTGTGCTGTGTGTGTTATTTTTTCATTCTGGTATAGTGACAAAACGTGACTTTTGCCAGTTCTGAAAGTTTTCTATCAACAAATTTAATTTTTCGGGTGGTTTGCACTTCTATTTGAATGTGGCAGTGTTTCATGTGATAATACTTAAAGATTTGATAGTGGATGTCTGAGGAAGATTCAACTGATTCAACTTTCATTCAACTGATGATTATGTTTTCCCTCAGTAGGTGAATCCTGAAAAAAAAATGAAATAAATCGTTCTTAATTCACCATTGTTGAATAAACTTTAAAATCAAAGTAAAAATTGAAATAAGTCGAATCATTTAAAGAAGAGTTTAAAATTTCTTAAAATGAGGACATATTGATCCAATCATGAGAATTCCTTTTTAAATAAATATCTTTTTTTTTAATCAATGAGTCAAATTTTAAATGGCCCCCAAAAAAGTAATTACTCTTTGTTTTGGAATAAATGAAAACAAATCTCAAGTAAAGGAACAAATGATTAAATAAACAATCATCGGGTAAACAAGTGCTTTCAGAAAATTTAACATGAAGATATTTAATCAAATCACTGCAAACAGTGTAATAAAAAAAAATTTCAAAAATATATTTTTATTAGAGTGTGAAAGGTTCATTTTTCTAAAATTGATTTTTTTTAACTTGTTAGTCTTATAATTTATTTGTTAAATATTATGGAATCTTCAAATCCTTTCTTTCTTTAATTTACAACCAGGTGGCGCCACTATTATGGAATCAAAATTTAATAAGACAATTGATTGATTGATTGATATTTAAACCTTGAAGATGTTAAAATAGAGCAATGTTATCAATAATGCAAAATTTCAAAGCTCTAATATATTCAAAAGTGACTGCAAAATCGACCATGAAATTAATCTTTCCAAACATGAAACAAATTAAGTTGAATAAATATATATTCAAAATGAAGTTTACACTTGCCACAAGAAAAAAATTGCATCTGCGAACCTATCTTTTCCCTTAAACATTTAAAAATAACTTTTAATAAAAAGACTTAATTGTATTTTTACCTATGCACATATATAAATAGTGGCATGCAACTCATTATACACTACAAAAAAATTTTAGCGGTAAAGGAGTGCTCTAAAAGAGATCATCCAATCTTTCACATTTGATGAGTGAAGATCTTAAGAAGCTAATCTCTAATGCGATAAGATAATGGGTTTTCTCGGATTTTTACTTTCTCTTTCTTTTGTTCTTCGTCTTCAAAGATATTTTCATCAACTGTCTTCAATTACTTTTATATTCTTTATCCCCTAAAAAGTTCCAAAATTAATTTCTTTCCCTTCCTCTGTGAAAATTCGTATTAAGTATAAAATAGATGAAGATAAAGTCACTTCATGATGTTAAATGAAAAAATTTTGAAACATCTTATACATTTATACCCATTCATATTATTCAAAGAGAAAGGAAAATTCACACGATCATTAATCTTTATAATCATATAACTTTTAGATTATAAAAGATAATGCACTTCTATAGCTTGAATCTTTTGTAGAATACATTTTGCCATTGTTTAAAAATTTGTTTATGCTATGAGTCCATATGTTGGGCTTTCCAATTATCTTTCGAAAACAGTGGAGATAACTATATGTACATCGTTACAGCAGCTTTGAAACTTGTAAGGAAAATAACACCCGATTGAAAGGGATTGGATAACATTCAATTTACCATTCATGTCTAAATGTAATAAATTTTATGAAGCCTGGAAGATTGGAAAGTGAAACATGCCCTTACTGGCCATCTATATCACATGACGACGGTATCATTTTCTTCAAAATATTTTACACCAGGGAGAGTTACCTTCCAGAAACTTCCCGCATATTCCGCAATAAAGATATTATCCCCCCCCCCGCATAAAACTATGGGCTCTGGGTATGGCTACCGATAGTTACGAAATATATATTTTTTGGCGTGAATTTAACGTTTTCACTTAATCTATTTTGAGAATATGTATTTAAGATGCCCTTTTCTGACCGACTGAAAAAAAAATTGACATGGAACAGTAGTTGTAATCACTAGATAACAAATCAAGTCTCAAGGATTTGAATCATTGTGCTGATGAATTATTGTGTCTATATGTGTGCAAAAATATAGGGCAACAGTCAATTAACCCCTTAGCAAATTTAGCTCAAAATTTAATAATTATCTGTATTTTAGATGCTAAACCTGTGAATGAAATCTTATCTACCTAGCTCTTTGCATTTTATAGTTATCGAATTGTCTTGTATTCGAACAGCGGGTCAGACAGACTTCCTATGAATAATTTTCATTCAAAATTTCATGGAAATTCACAAGTTTGATCACAAGGGTACTCAAATTCCATATATTAAATTTGAGCTTTCTCGCTCAAAGCGATTTTGAGTTATCATGTTCACAGACAAGCACAATGCCAAAAATATGTTTTTTGGACTCGAGGAGCTAGCTCTGAAATATGGATATTCGTCAAAAACCCCGAGTTCGAATTTTTTGACAATTACAATATTTTTTATACGAGAAAGTAAAAAGTATACACAGACCCTTACAATTTAAGTCTGATCTCTTGCATGATTCAAATTTAGTTAATTTTTATAAAATCATATTTAAAGTAGCTGAAAAAATTTTTTAATAATTCAGATGATGAATTAATGTTTCAAAAACATTATATGTTGAAATCTGAAATATTTTAGAGCATTTGGCACAAATTCCAGAAAAAATTAAAATTGGATCTGTAAAATTAATTAATTTGTATTTATTATTTCCACCGAAAACATTTATTCCCTTTTCAGGTCTTAAAGCATCATAAAGAATTTCAGGAATTTAAAGCATTGAGAGTAGTTTCCCCAAAACTTGCTCGTATCTCTCTAATAATAATGTTACTCTCTTTCTCCTGCATAAAATTGCGGACCTTAGGCATGGCCAAGGATACTCAAATTTTTGTTTTCTGAGTCCCACACACGGGATGTATGCTTCAAAGTTCAGTAAAGAAAACCGATATTTGTTCATTAATAGTACGGCGTTGAAGAACAATAGATACAAAATATCGATTTTTGGCTTGAATCTAGCATTCCTGACTGCCGTGCCATTTCTGGCGATTTCTTTTTGGGAATTAATTTTTAGCATGTGGCTAATACAAAGAAGATCGGATATACATTTTGGACGAATATGCATGTTGAAACCAAAATTCGACATAAACATGCAATTGTGGTCACAAAAGGGCATGCCAAATTTCGTTGATTTATGTGAATGGGTTTAGGAGTTTTTGAGTTTATATGTATGCGAATCGGCAGAACAGTAGACATATTTAGAATCTATTTTTTAAATTCAAACCCACGGCACCATATTTTCTTACGTTTGCTATTGATCATGTTGTATTCAGTTAGCCAGTCATACAAACTTCCTCTGAATGGATTTTGTGAAAAATTTGACAAAAACCTACAAATGTGATGCAAAATTTATATACCAAGTTTTATTCGTCTAGATCAAAACGTTTTTAAATTATCGTGCCCACAGACAAAGACAGATATAATTCCAAAAATGTGTTTTATCGGACTCGGGAATGTCTGAAAGTAAGAGATTCACAGAAATGTCGTGTTATTACAAAGCTTTCTCTTTTTATATTGAAAATAAAAGAGGCTGGAACAACTCTGCTTAAATTCTGATGCAAAACGGAATTAATTGTTTCTAAGAAAGACAATACTGTAGTCCTGGCTTAGTTTATTATTAGTGGTAGCAACTTTGCATTATTATTCCATTTATGAAGAAATATAATTAGAGAGTCCTGATTATAGGTAAGGACTTTATAATTATTTTTCTAATATGTAGGAAACACTGAGACGTCCATTTCCTTGTTTAAAAGTCCATAATAGTAACTCCGGAATTTACAGAAAGGAGAAAATATTGAGACAGCTTGGCAGTGAAAGGCTTAATTTTAAAACTTATGTCTCGAGCAACGAAAGAATAACAGTTCTGAATGTAAGTGAATCTCAACATGAAATAGAATAAGCCTGGCTTTTCTATTTGTTTGAATCTCAGTTACAGTAGTTCGTTAGTTTTTAATTAAATGCTCTGATTTGGTATAACTTCGAGCCGAGAAAGTGGAATTCTTTCCATGATAGAAATCTTCGTTACAATGCGACCCCAGCCATTTTTCGTTTGCTGCTTCAATTTTTTACTGATTAATAATTAAAACAATGTTTATATTTCCTGCTGATAAGCTCAGGATATACAGAAGGTTTTTGTAAATATTACTTTCCAGGGATCCAACAAGCTTTCCTGGAAGTCATTTTACATAACAAGTGAGTGTATGCGTAGACAGGCAGAAACCATTTTTCGTGTTACCTTAACGTGTTACAAAACCTTACACGTTACAGTCCTTAACATGTTACAAAATAAAGAAACTTAATGCAGAAAATCCTGAAGGTCCTTGGTTTTCTACGAGGGACGAGATAACTCGTCTTCCAGGAATATTCCCTATGCTCGAGGGATGAGATAACTCGTCCTCTACTCAAGGTTTCTCTATATTATTGCAGCGCGTCTTATATATATATATATATATATATATATATAAAGAGAGAGAGAGAGAGAGAGAGATTTATTAAGCAAGTATATCTTAGCGCAGGAGGTGGGACAAAGGTGCGCTATTGCGGCGATGAAAGTGTTAAATGACTTTGGTATTACTGTTTACAGTGTAGACTATAAAATGATGATAAAAGCTTATCTTGCAAAGAAAGGTGTGGTAAGAGATAGATTTATTGAAATCCCACCTATAAATAACTGGATAAAAATATTTCTAAATTACCATTGTGACTAAACCGTATGTAGTGAGTATAACTGATTATTATAATCAGGTACAAAGACATTTGATTTTTGTATACATCTCCCACTAAGATGACAATAAATGGGTCTATCATTGTACCAGTGTCAGTTTATTATTTAAATATACTAAAAAATCATCAGTGCAAAAAAACCCGCCCTGCAAAATAATTTTACACCAAAATTTGGAAAAAATTATTATTAAACAATTTAATGAATCAAATTTTGAAACAAAATTTTTCTTTAGTAATCATTTGAGAAAATAAAAATCCAAAATATATATTCCTTTCAGATAAAGGCGTGAAATTTATTATATTTATACAATCCTTTTGCAGTCTTCTACAATAAATAATATGCATGAATTCTTCCAGTCCTGGTAAGACTTTATATCAAATTTGGTTTAAATGCATTAACATCCCACTTGGAACTAATACAAGGACTATTTTGGTATGGACCTCTTGAATGCTGAACACGGACTATTTTGTAACTAGTTTGAAGCATTGTTAAATGATGAAGACACCTAAGTCCCTTTTCCAAATTTCGATGTAACACCAACGAGAGGGCATTCAATCCTCAGCGCCACTTTTAGTATTCATTAGTGCCACAGAAATGACGGATCTTCGGCGAAATCAATTTTTGAACCTACAATCATCCATCTCTCAGCCGAGATCTCGGTCCTGATACTTTATACCAACGTGATGTATTAAATATAAACATAGATAAATATTGTCAGTAACTTAATTGAAAATTCTCATTCTTTGAACGGTACTGAATACCTTATCTTATTTATAAGGTACTTTTTGGAAATATATTTTGATGTAAATATTTTAACATACCTCAATCCATCACTCTAATTTTAAAATTAACTCCAACATGGACGGAAAGAGCTTCAAAAAATTAATTTATCTTTCTAAAATAGCAAATGTATATTTCATGTTTAATTTAAATTTTTATTAAAAAAAACTGGAGATCTTGAAGGAATAGGGAAATATAATACATATATGCATGCAATATTGGAAAATCATCCAAAATTGTTGATTTTTTAATTATAATTCATTTTCGAATGCAGAACTCTAAAAGCCTTAAAAATCTACAAAAAAAAAAAATAACTATACATATACAAGTAGACAGCATAATTTTCTTTAAATATAAAAATTAATATGAAATACCTCGAGGCAAATAAAAGTCCACT
>JAPMOR010090133.1:743320-756092 GCA_026543865.1 Argiope aurantia
TTTTTTTTTCTGTCAGATGGAAAAATGCTTTGAATAAATATTTCTTTTATAGGAAGGGAAAACAAGTATCTTTACTCAAAACACTCATACATAGAAGCTGCTAAAACTTTGCATCACTAAAAACAACAACACTTAAAGAGAATCTCATAAAAATTACAAATATTTTTCAGAAAAAGAAGCAAAAAAAATCCATCAATCCGAAATGGTTTATTTTTCATCAGAAAGTGTATATTTTTATATGCATTTTGATTCGTGCTCGTTTAATGTCTTAGAACCTTTTTATTGCAGAAATAGTTAAACTAAAATGTCTTCCAACAAATAATTAACATTCATAATTTTGTTGTATTAGGTATAAAAGAATATTTTATCTGTGAATTTCCGTTTCTTCCGTGCTGCCTTAGCTAAAATTGCTCATTCATTTTTAAATTGCGCTGATGTGCAAATCAAATCCAAGTGAACGGAATCAAAAATCTTAAGTTAAACATATTAAATCGTATCATTTTTAAGATGCAGGAATAAAGATCAGAAGACTTAATATGCATTGAATAAATAAAATAACAGTAAGCAAGAGTCTAAAAACCATAAAACTGAATAAATGAGAGGTTTTTTTTTGGTTTTTTTAAACATAAATTTGTAACTCTTTTCCTTTATTTTCGTAAAAGAAGAAGAAAACCAATTTCATTTTCAACAACTTTCCATGTTATTTATGCTTTCAAAATTTTGAAAAACACACATACCAAAAAAAAATATTCTTAATAGAAATTATAGTGACATTTCAGATAAAAATATACTCAGCTTTCTAAACCTAATGTTGCTGGGGTTTTGTTTGTTTTGTTTTACGAACAACATAAAAGATTTCTAAGCATAATTGTTGAAAAAACCGTTGAAAGATTTTCTCAACTAGTTACATTGCTTCATAAAATAATATTACTGTCGACATAATTAATTTTCTTGTGAAATTATAAATTTGTAATTACGAGTAAGGAGGAATATATGTGATAAAAACTTAAATGAAAACTATGCGCTATTTAAAATTCTTATTTCCGATTCTGAATAAGTAACCTAAAAGCACTTTTTATTTTCTATAAGAAAATTCAGTTCTTTCTTGATCTTTCCAATTTTGAAATTATACAATATCTGTTATCCTTAATTAATTCTAATAAATTTTAAAAATTAAAGAAACTGCAATGCTTCTTGAAATTTTTTATTTTTCTGCTTCGTGCAATTGAACGTGATATAGATTCAAGAGATAATTTTCAAAATTAACAAAAGTGTATCTTTCATTAAACTTCCTATTAACAGATGGCGCCACGACAAAGCACCACATTCCTTAATAGTCAAAAATAATGTGGATCAATCACAGTGATGCAATAAATGAGCAATTAACTATAAACTAAAAAATTAAAGAAATATTTATGAAACCATCTTATAAAGTAAATATTTCCCGAGTCAAAATCTATTAAAAGGAAGGTACATTGTATTTAGAAAGTGCCAATGCTGCTACCTCTAAAACACAAATAAATTTTTAAAAATTTGAAATAAATATTGAGTTTAAATTGAAAAAAATATATAAAATGGAATTAAAAAAATCAAATAAATGATGAATCCGGCTTGAAGACTTTATCAAGGGTCACCCTCAAGCAGGCATTCAAACCAGGGTTGTTGTTTTTTTGTAAGTAGTCTTACTTTCTTCCAAGTATCGATTCCTCGTGACCCGAAAATCACAAGAATTCTTTTTGAAGACCAGAATTAATATAAAATAAAACATTAATATAAACAAAGCAAATTATACAATAATAAAAAAAAATATTAATTTAGTAGATAAATTATTACAAAATTCGAATCCAAGGGATATTCAAATCCAACAACAAAATCAATTCATTTTCAAACTACTATTAGACAGTTATCAAACTATAAAACAAAAAACATCAGTAAGATATAAAAGCAAAGAAAATACCAGTTGAATTGAAATCTACTCCAAATGGTATTTATGAGGGAAAAAATATACCTGCAGATTAATTTTTTTCTTTTAATGAAGAAGATGTATGGGATTTAAAAATTCAGCTGAAATGCAATATGTTTCCATTACAGAATTAATCATTTATATTCAAATCATGACATTTAAAATAAAATTAATTAGTTATACATTTATACCTTATAACTATCTAACAGATGCTTTTATACTCAATTTTCTGTCTATTTTTAT
Organism: Argiope aurantia; assembly: GCA_026543865.1. Lineage (NCBI taxonomy): Eukaryota > Metazoa > Arthropoda > Arachnida > Araneae > Araneidae > Argiope > Argiope aurantia. The sequence continues at coordinate 745,527 of JAPMOR010090133.1, forward strand.
TCATTTTTTGTTCAAAAATTTTATAAAATAATAATTTATTTACAATATAGACAACTATAATGGCATAAATTAGACAAGACTGATCATAACTCTAATAGAATTAGAATCCAAAAACGACGAGGCAATTTATGAAACAAAAAATTTTGACTTCATTTGCTAGTTACTAATAGAAAATATTGTACATTGTTTGGAAGCAATTAATGATTTAAATGCTTTCTTGGAAGGTGTTTTAATTTCATTTGAAAAAAGTTTTATGCCCTCCAAATAAACAAAATAAATTTTTCTCTGGCCTTCAATCCCTTCTCCATTTGCAGATCAATCATTAAGCTAATTTCATTTGGTCTAGCTTCTCTATCCAAGTCCAAGGGTTCATGTCAGAGAAAAAATGTGGTATCTTTTGTTGGTCAACTCGGTAAATGCAACTCCGGTAAAAGTCTCACTGAACAATAGATGAAGAAGGGGTTGTGAAGACTGCCTTTCTCGATGACATTGAAAGGAAACTAGGCCACACTGTGTTTCATGGAAAGTAAAACACCAGCAATATATCAGATCACTGTGAGCAAATTCGTTGCTAAACTGCAATTTGGTCTATCAGCTTTTGAATGCGCATGGCCAGAAGAAAGAATATTTAACACGAAGGATGTAAAAAAAAGTGTCATAGTTTTCGCCTTTTTCCTTTTTTTTAACACATGTAACATTTTATTCTTTATGATTTTACTCAATGGAATAGAAAATAAAAGGCCTGTTTTTTTATACTCAGAATTTTAAAGTTACTTTACTGTTTCCATTACTAAATGTATGCGCTTAATTGAAAATAAAGTTGTGTTGAAGCCCAATAATGAAAAATTTATTAAAACTGATCAGTTAAAATTTCTTAAAATTATTCGGAAACATGAAAGATTTCATAAAACTTCAGTGAGTTAGTGTATGCATACCATTTATAAATGAACCTTTTTCTTCTCAGATGTATCTTCATACTCAAAAAAAAGAATCATTAAATATCAAATTAATACGGATTCTAAATACCAGCAGATTAAACAAAACGAATTAAGTTCTCAGTGGACATAACTTATCCGCTTTGCTATTTAAAACTTGTATTCCTTTACGTGTTCATGTGTAAGAATTATATTTTAAAACAAGCTTATTTCATTCCTTTGTACAAGCAATAAACTACACCTTTGCATCAAAGAGTTTTGTGTATTTGATTTTTTTTCCTTTCTTTTCTAGTGTCATATTAAAACTATCTCGGATGAATTAAGTTCGAGCGTGATTTCTTTCTCACACACACCACATCTCTTTGTCCTCTTCATTGAATTTACTAAAGCAGCTACTTGACATGATTTATACTGGGTAGGTCTGGCGATTGTTTCGGTATAAGTAGAAAATGAGAAAGATTTTCCAGCATCTCCTTTTCCTTTGTACTCATTCATTCTCTGTAATGTATGAATATGAAAGAAAGGAAGTGTATACTTACGCAAAGTTGAAAAAAAATGTTTATAAGGAATTATTCATAAAGCAAAGAAATTTTTTTAGAAAATATAAGAAAAAAGTCTCCTATCGGTATTTTCACTAATAAATCCTTTTTGTATATATATCAGGGAACTCGAAAATATATCATTCAGTATGATTATTTTCTCTTTGAATATAACTGCATATTTAAAAAAAAAATAATGGGCTGAATTTTAAATTATAAAGTTTGTATTTTAAACGATCAATAATCATATACTGTGATGTAGATGAATCTTCATCTTTTGAATCTACTTCATGCAACGGATTCGGTCTTAGAAATTTCCTTTAAAAAGTAACGGTGTCTTAATATCAAATGTATACAAGTTCAGTTTCAACGAAGAACCCATCTTGTGAATCGTGTAAATACCATTAGATTTATAAATACTCAACCATCATCTTATTACTTATGCATTAGTTATTATTAGAATTTAATAACGTTAGAAAGGTAAGCAAAAACAAATTGCCTTACCTTTCTTATTCTAATGATTGTTTTATTCTGCTTTATTCCTTATGCAATAAAATCACCGTTTACTGAAATTTCAATAGGCTTAGGGAATGTAAATTAAAACATGTAATTATCTTATATATCCTCACATAAATATTTTGAGCTTAAATATTAAACTTTTCAAAATATATTTGCTATTCTTCATTTCTATAGCTGTTTAATTATTGTCATTGTTTTGATTTTGAAAGCCGGCTTCCTGGCATAGGGATAGCGCGTCTTCCCCGCTGTCTGCGCGTCCCGGGTTCGAGTCCCGGTTTGGGCATGGTTATTCTTTCGTTGTTCTATCTGTGAGACGTGTGAATGTGTCCTCTTGTAAAAAGGGGTTGTGCAGACGAATGAGTGATGCGTGAGTAGCTAAGTCGTCGTACTCTTGGCCCTAGTTGGAGGTACTATAAAAACAAGAGGCGCTCCACCTCAGGCTTAAATCGGCTGTCTTCGAACAGCGGGTTTGTCCGTGGCAAGTGCCATAAGAAACAACAACAACAGATTTTGAAAACCTTTTTGTCATCTTAAGTTATTAATTAAATTATAAAAAATTAATTTCCACACATTTTTAGGATTTAATTGTGCATTAATTTACACTCCATGTTGCTGAATTTTTTGGGGGAAATTTCTATAAATAATATTGTTATAATTAGCTTCTTTTTATCGATCTATTCACCAAGATTCAAGAATATAAAAAAGTAGCAAGAAATAAAAATAGAGCGTGTTGTAACCGCTGTATTAAGAATGCGTTCAAATTGTTTGATCCTCAAAGAAATAATTATCGCCACATATGGATTGCAGTATTTTAAAAGTTAAAAATGCAAATAAACACAATTAAGAATATAATTCATTCCATTAGAAAAGCATGTCTATTAAAAGACTTTATCTTTACTTTTAATTTCTAGTAGCGGGCTTTTTAAGTAAAAGCTTGCTCATAAACTTGAATGGAAATTATAGCATTTCCTAATGCCTTTTTGAATCAAACAAAAATAAAATATAAAATTCTTTAAAAAAACGCTTTTACTCTCAACTTAAACTGACGTATAGTCTATGTCTGTATTGTTGTATAAAAGGAATTATTGAAATAACCATTAAACCAACTATTAATAAAATTTAGATATTTCTTATTATAAATGAAGAGTTTTGTACTGGATATCAAGAATGGCAAAGAGCTTCATAAAGAGTTAATATATCTATTAATGCAATATATTTAAATAAATATTTACCATATGTTTGGTATTTTTGCTTTGATTCGATGGAATCAACTCATAACCACGTGATATATGTGGTTGTCCCTCTCCAGTTTACTTTTGGATTCCACTGCTAATTTTTCCGGATTAAAAACTTAAGATAACGTGCAGTTTGATATTAGATGACATATGGAGTAGAATCAACTCATAAGATCATGATGTAATACAAACGAACTCACCTTTCTTGCACAAGATATATAATATCTCCATGATATTATTCGATATTCTGAATGCCACACAATTTCGTGAAGCTATCGTAAAAATATTGCTGAGCATTTTGTCCTATAAAAAGTTACATTTTATTAAAAATTCGTTGATTGTTAAACAAAAAAATAATAATAATCTGAAATCAATACATTTCATTTCAATCAGTTTAATCGCTTTTCCTTGATTTTATTTCAGCATCATAAAATAAAGTAATTGAAAGAAAAAAGATCAAGACTCTAACAGGCTTTTTTCTATCTAAATCACAGTTATTTGAACTAACGTAATTTAAACTAGAAAAATATAATTTTTTAATTTTTTTAAATTAAAAAATATCGGATAAAATTCCTCTTCAAGCCTGTATAATCGAAACTTATGTGAAAATGAAGGGATATTTGTTGCAGCGAATAGTTTATTTCAAATCGAAAGTTTCTGAACTATTATAAATATTTGGATTAAAGCGAAAACTTTCAGCCATAATTATATAAAAACCTCTAAGCGAAAACGATTATTTATTTTATATTTTTCAGAAACATTATATTGAAATTGCAAACCGATATTTATTTATAATAGTACCACAGAGGGATCTTGGTTCTTGGAGCTTAGAAAACAATTGAAAATTCTTTTTTAGAAACCGAAAATTCGGGGCAAACCAAACATTCTTTGAACCTGAAAAACTAATTCTGTGTAACCCGCATTTTTATGGTTTGAAAAACGATTTAAAAATTGTTTACGTTTTGAAATAAAAGTTGTCTGTACAGTTGGAACAATTTTCTTTTCTTTTTCTCTCTCCTGCTCCCCCCATCTGATTTGCACAAAAAGTTTAATTTTACACATAATCATTGGAAAAATAAGAAAAATCATTTTCTTTTCTCTATGAAATCATTTTAATTTCGACTCCAAATATTCTTATGTCAAGTGATTTCTTAGTGGTCACTGTAGTCTTGAAAATATTACACTTACTTAAAAGATCAGAAGTTCATAAAATAAGTGCGGAACTGAACCGTAATAATGCGCCGGTTTCATTCAGTCCTGTTTTACATTAAATGTACAAATAGAAAAATTGCTATTAGAATTAGAAGTTTAACGCATATTATGGTTAGAATTTAATTAAAAAAATTAATCAATTAAAATTACTTGAATGGGACTTCAAAACTTAAAAACTGTAAAATTAGCAGCAGTTCGGATGAATATCCCTTTAAACCATAGTACATCAAGCTGTGGCATTCGCCGATGTGTGCAACAACGTATTCTTGCCCAGTGTCAAGGATCTTGAAGCTGTCAAGTAATTAACAAACTTTGCAGCATCAAATTTTTTATTACCAAGTGGGCGATTTAACCATTTCGTCAGGATATGAAACTAGATACCCTCCGAAATGGGTATACTCGTTACTCTCATAGGCACTTTTACTTAGATATCCGACTCCAATGTGTACCTCATGCAAAATACCAAACACAGTCGATTTTTTTTTTTCACAAAATGTCTTCATTATAAATCCTTGCCTTTATACTTTTTTGATATAACTAACTGTTTTAGATTTGAAGTCTATTCACTTCTGTTTTCTTTTCTTAGAGATATATTGACTCTTTATCTAAAATTTAAACTTCTTATTTTAGCCTCTTTGAGATGTTTATACGAATCTTAGATCCTATTTGAATTTATTTATTTATTTATTACACGCTACTGTTAAACATTTGTTTCATGTTTAATCTTGCTTCATCGAGCTATTTTTAAGATATTACTTCTATCATTTCACAATTTTAATAGGATGTGTAGAGCAACCATAAATGGCTCTTGTGTCATGAAAACTCAAAATTCAAATTCAAATTCCGGGGGAGTATAGCTTTAATAAGATATGTGACTAAAAGTTAAAAGATATAACTTTACTTTCTAGTTTCGTCTGTTTAAACTGTTTGATTTCATGAAACAAAAGGACAAATTGGACCAAAGGAAATGAACAAAACCGAAAACATTTGAGTCAGCACATAATTAATACATCACTGAAAACACGATATCCCGTGTGATTAAGAGTATAAAGTTATCTTACATTAGTTTATGATTTGTCTTTTTAGTGAATGCAACGACACAAATTATTTTACTATAAAAATAAAATGTTGAAAATACTGCCGCTGAGGGTAGGAAAAGAAAAATTTACTGAGATTCGTTTATAAAGAATTCTTCGATACCAATTATTATTCTCTAATATGCAATACCACTTAATCGCTAAAAACATAGCTTTAAATGTCTTGAAATGCTAACCAAATGTATTCTCTATCAGGAATCACATAAATCTCAAACCCTTTTTAACAGATGACACCAATACTGTCACTTGCATATAATTTTTATGAAAGTATTGCTTACAAGTAATGTGTTCAACCAGTTTTAAAATTTATCATATGTATATAGTTAAAATATGAATATAAATCTTTTAAATTATTTAAAATGAGTGACTTGCACTAAAAATAAAGTATTTATGGAAAATGTTATTCAATTATTATATTTGAAAGAAAACGCCATCTAAATGCAATGCTTTAATTAACCGCTTACATGGAACTTTTTCTTTAGGGAGACGGTTTAAACGCCTTTACTGTGACTTTAATATGGTTAAATAAAACAATTTTAATGCAGGAGACAGAAGATACTTTTGAAGTCTGAAATGACTGGAAGACAAAAAATGAGAAGCATTCTTAGCCGTCAATTCATGTAAGCAACTTGAAAACTAATTAGAAATGTTAAACGTCGATAAACCCAATAAATAACAATAGGAAGAAAAGCATAGAGATCACCTTCTATTGTCCGAAATAATGAAGCGAATGGTAGTGTTGGAAAGTTTTCTGAATTTTGACTAGACATGCTAGCAGTTTTGTTGGAAACAGATTCTCGGAAAAATGAACAACATGCATATGTAAGGATGCTGCTAACATCCATGAAAATATGGTGCAATGGGACCATAAGCACTTGATCCGTTTTAAGCTTCTGGAATAGAATGTTTATAATATTTAATGAATTTTAATCAAAATTCAAGCACAAATTTCCAAAATACTCCAAATAACCTGACAAGATTATCGTCTGCATGTCATTATCATGGCTAGTTGTGCATTTCAATATTAAACTAAAGTATGTTATCTCACCCGCTGTATTACTGGTTATTGCTCCTCCGAATCATTGTCTGTTCCTGTTCATGTTATATGACATAGAATAGAAAAACTTCTGTTTTTAAGATGTCATAAAATGATGAAAGAATTCGTAAATTTGCAGCTGTTTTAGTTGAAATAGCTGTTTGAAGAAAGTAGAAAATCTTTTACTTTAAGAATTTAATTTTTCCATTTTTTTTATTTATTACTTTTTTAACTTACTTTTATATGAAATTCTTTACAACATTTTTTATAGTGGTTTCGTTCTCTTTTTCCACAGCTAACAATGAGCATCTGTATGTAAGTTATTTTGTTAATGATCCAACAAATTTAAATAACTCAGCAAAACAGAAATTAATTTATGAATATCAATTTTCCTTTTCAAAAGAGTGATCAATAATGCCTAAAAAACATGAGCCCATACCATAACTGAAGCAGAATAGATCATGATCCTTTTTCCTTTTTGAATTTTTGAATAGATTATGGAAATTTTGTAATTAGACACTTTTGCTGCATTTAAACAGCATAATCAAAGAGCAGTTTGTAGATTGATAGATAAATAACGTAATTACAGTGTCAAGAAATCGATATTTTATTCATTGGTACTTATGCTAATCGCATTAAACTACCAACGTTTTTCTGCATTAAATTTATTTAAAATTTCTTAAATCTGATAGCATTTTCTCCAAAACATTTTGAAAACAAACATTTATTATAAATACGAACAACGTTCTGAGTATGGTGTGATTTTTTCACCCGTACAGTCGTCATCTCTGGTTTAAAAAGAATAAATAACACCTAAGTCTAAAATAAAACGTATAAATGCTTTTCGTCCTCTCGTCATATTTGATTTTGAAGAGTGACACAAAGGTAGTAATTTTTTGTGTCCTTTGTGTTTGCTCTCAAAGACTGCTGCCTTGTGAGTCTCTTTCCTTCCCACCCACCCTTATATTTCATTTCAAATAGTATAAGTTGCTCTACGATATTACTGATACGTTTTTTTTTTTTTTTTCATTATTTTGTGCAGAATTCAGAATATTGAACAACATTATAAAAATATCTTTCAACATTTTTATTCTAATAAAGTTTTGAAAGAGCTTAAAGAGCGAAATATATTATATAGTCTATTTAAAGAGCATAATTTTCAACTAAAAGACAGTTGGCTTTCAATCCTGTAGTAGTCTTCAAGGTTAATTTATTAGGTATGAGAAGTTTCATGTCACCGAAATATGCGAGTGATTTAGTTTAATCTCTGCTACATACAACGCTCTTCACATTTCTGCTTAAAATTATTTTCTCCCCCAGTGTGAGCTTTCCTTGGAAAATTATCATCTCTTTTGTATCGAATTACTCATGGAAATCTTTGAAAGAAATGGTTGACTTTTTTAGTGAGTGAATAAGCTGGAAACCATATGTAGGCATCGTTAATTGAAATTGTTTCATTAAGGTTTTCTTAACACCGTATCAACTTTGACTCGCACTTATAGTGGATACACGGTAACATACCATCACAAGATACTGTATTAAATTTCCACGGCACTCTACATTCTGAATGCATTCAGTACAATATCGCGAAGATATTTTAACATAATTGTAGAATATCTTGTGACGCTAGGATAGTTTACAGGAGAACCAGTTTATAAGTGGAACATCGATTCTTGCTGCAAAAATCGAATGTGTTACTTCTTTAACATTCTAGTTAATAGTAGAGATTGTTTGTGAAGTTATCACACATATTGCCAGTGCAGTTATTTGCTCTTCTTTCTCTTATATGCTCGCCAAAGCGGAATGCAGCCCAAGTCTCAATTTAAGGAAATATTGTCACTTCATAATCATAAACATGTTTTTGTATTAATCAACATGTCGAAAACATAAGAGAAAATACTGTACTAGTTATATTTTAGTAACTTATCGTAGACATTTTCTTTAAAGTCACTGCATTTTTATTTCGAAACCAGACTTTTTTTTTTCGGAATCAAAACCTGTTATAGAATTCAAAGGCCAAAGAGTACGCGGATCTCCACGAATCAAAATAAAACGTTATGGAAAATAAATTCAGACAAGCTATTTAATTCCTACATTATAATTTTTGAACCTCAAAAGACATTACATCAGTATTTATGGTGAATATCTGTGATTCGCTTCAAGACCTCCGTAATTACTTAACTACCAAGCACTTGGGCATTTCTGAGACTTTTTTTTCAGGAAAAATTGACATTTTTCTCCTTGTTCCTAAATATACCATTCAAATAGAGATTGTGAAGTTATCAACCGTTTGAAAGAACATTTTATAAATTCAACTGATTGTTCTCAATTGCAGCTAGAAAAGATAATGTAAGCCGTTAATAGTTAAAAAAACTATCATATTCTGAACCTAGTTGTGAACTCAATTCCTCTGCAGCACTACAATATTCTAAAGTAATTTGCCAATAGTGAACAATATCCAGAACACAGCGAAATACCGAACCCTTATAGTACAAGAATACTTCAGTATTCTTAAGTTATCTTCATAATAAGATAAAGCATTCAGAATATCGAACTGCACAGCAAAGATATATCGTGTAATATGTTGTGGGTTATAGAGAAAAGCACATAAACTGTATTTTTTTATATTTAATAGCATTCAAATGTAACCGAAAATTTTAATGCTATTGTTAACGAAAAATGTTGGCTCAAAAATATTAATTTTAGTTCAATTGCAGACTTTATTTGCAAAAATCTCTGGAACAATTTTTCATTGAATATACTATACTTTATAATATTATGCAATATTTATGTAATAATACTTATATATTACTTATGTAATATTATACAGTACTTTGTAAACAATATTGCAAATTCTACATATGACAACGTTGAACATTATTGAAAAAGCTATATTTTAACCTTCTGGCTCCCAATGGGGTCAATTCATGTGACGTTAAAGTCACATGTCATGTACTTCTTGCGCATGGCATTTAAGTTTCATCCGAATCGCTTTCGTCGATCAGTTTGCCATTAACGTTCTCCGCCAAGTATGAAGCGGATTTATTGTTTATATTTAAAGTCATAATTTTTTGAGTCATTTTTTTTTCTTTTTTTTTTCCTCTTATTATGTGTTAACAGAGGAAGCACTGGTGTGCTGATGGATGCATGCTTTAATGCGAAGCACAAGAGTGACTGTCATGATAAAATGATTTCTTATTTTCCTTTCAACAATCCTGGGTTGGTTGATAGCTTTGGTATAGATTTTTTCAAGCCTTCGAAGTTGGTGATATGCTCCAATCATTTTGAAGAATTCATTCAGTGTGTGTCCATTTATTAAATATAGCTGTTCCAGTAATTTGTTAGAAAAACTTTTCGAAGAAAAAGAAATCGGTAAGCGATTTGCCGTTAAAAACAATCAAACAAAATCGTGAGTGCATTTCTAATTTACTTTATTCACATTTGATGAAATTTCTGATAATTTTGAATATGTTTAGAAGGTTTTAAAATGTTTACATGAATATTACATTGCATTTTTTTTACAAAATCTTATCTAGATTTAATTAATGTAAGTACACAAACTCCTGTTGTAAAAATAATAACCGCTATAATGCTAAACTTAGGTGGAAATGAATATTACTAGTTTTCTACTTACATTTGCAAATTTGAGATGGATTCAAAGTGAATTTATATCAAACAACTTTTCTATTGTTAAAAATGAAATGTCAATAGTTTCTTGAATTTAAACTGAAATTGTCTGTTATCATAATATCCTGTTATAACACTTTGCACCTCAGTGATTTCTGTTTTAATATATAAAGGTCTTTTCATTGAAAATCAATTTCCATATCAACATTTATTATATAACTTTTATTCCCAACTTCATTGCTACATGCATGCTTCACTTTTTTTTCTTCTATTTCTTTAACCTATCAATTTTGAATTATAAAATTCAGCGAAAGCATAAACGTGTTTCTTTCAACTCCTCTTTATATCCTATTTAACTTCTCTCTC
>JAPMOR010090133.1:761562-790803 GCA_026543865.1 Argiope aurantia
AAAAAATCATAAGTTTTTAATAATTGATCGGCTAGCGTAATATTTATTAAACAATGGTTTCGTCAATGTTATCGGCAGACATCACGACATGCACAGAACGGTTGAAAATTGAACAGAAGCGGTTTGTTTGGTACCTGACACGTGACCGTGAATTGACCTCATTCGGCTGCGATGGCTAGCCATTCAAATATCTACAGAACAGCAGAAAGCCGAAATGCTATATTCTTCCTTTCTTCCCTTTTTTAAAATAGGATCGTAAAACGATGTGGAGGCACCTTATCTTTTTGGCAATGGTTGCTTCCTCTCTCACTGTCATTGTTGATTGATGTCTCCAGAAAATATTTGAGGGTAGATGCTTAATTTACATTAAACTTTTTGCTTGTTAACTACTAAAATCTCTTGCCAAAATGTCTGAAATAATAAAATTAGATATCTTTTTATAGTGTTTACATTTTGTATTTAGCAACAATTCTGGACAAAAGGCATTTGAAAAAGAAAAGAGATATTTTGACTTAATTTTGTTTGGTAATATACCTACAATATCTGTAAATGTTACTAAGAAGAGAATATTTTGTCCAAATAAATATTTTATGCCTTATGTTATATATTGTGCAGTTCTGTAATTTTAAATTCTGAAATTTTTCATAAATTTTGGTAATTTACTTTAGAAATGAAGTCAGTTTTTTAATATCTACATTTATCATAATAAGTTTTCAACTTTGAAACTTTATTCTCTTTAAATAATAATAAATAAATATAAGCAATTGCTTTGGAAATAAAAAACGAGAACCTTTGAATAATTAAATTTTATGACACAGAAATGATTTTTAACTTTAATGAGTTATAATCATTTACAGAAGTAAAAAATAAAACTGCTAGAAATTATAAAGTTTTATCACAAATTGTACAGATCCCCAATTAGTCAACAATAGTTTGGATGTTAGAAACATGGATATAAAAGAACCTCCAAGAAGAAAACGCACTCTTGACTACAATACGGAGGAAGGAAATATTTATCTTCTAGTGTCTTTACTTTCGATCGTTTTGGACTTTAAAAGAACCACATTTCAAAGAGGGGAGGAATTAAGAGGTTTAAATTCTACACTTAATAACATTGATTATTATTGGGATGACAATTGTACAAACTCTGTATTTAATAGTTATGATACAGGATTTTATTTCTCATTTTTCTACTTATCTGAAATGAGCAGACACTCCAGATACTTCTGTACATATCCTGAGTTTGATTAAATGTTTCCGTTTTAAAACACTGATGCTAATTTTTATAAAGCTAACAAAATATAATTACAGAAAACCTTTGCTTTTGGAAAATGTTTCTATCTCAACTTGTGCAGTATATAAAATAGGAAAATTATACAGTTTAAGCAAACTAGCAGGAACTGCAATGAACAACTTACATCTTACAAATAATTCTATTTTCACCTTTCTCTTAATATATGAATTTCATATTTTAAATTGAAACGTAGAAAACGACTAACAGTTTCGATAAAATAATAACCTTCCTAGTGCTTCATATATATATTTTTAAGTTATTACTTTTAACATAACTTTCAGTATTTAAGTTGCAAACTTTAATGATGAGCTAAGATCTCTTCCTTTTCAAACTACCTGCATAAATTATAAAAAAAATTAATTAAAAGGATTAATAAAGAAAATTAGGTGTGGAAATGCATGTGCATACAGAAATTTGGGTGATACTTTTAACTTGAAATGGTCTGTATGTTAAGTAGTATCTTCAAGTCTTTCGACCAGAAATGGTCCGGAACTGCAACTGATCAGTCTTTTCTGTTTATCCGGTGTGTTGTTTGTAAAATTAAAACGCATTAATCATTATGTTTTATTTTATATTGCCTATTTATTACAAATTCCAGTTCAATATTTACGTTTTAATATCAACAACCTTTCATTATATTCGCTCAGGAACCATACTGAAATCGTAATCTAAATCGATTAAAGTACCTTGCAGAAAAACAAGCAGACAAGATTTTGAGTGCTGGCGATATATCAACTTCATGTTTTGGTTATCGTGCAAAGCTGTACTCTTTAATTTGTTTTGGTTTTTTTTTTCTGTCGTGCATATGCTAAAGTTGAATCTGCTGCAGCTTTAATATGCATAATGTGAAATGCTCAAGGAAAGCATTATATTATCTAGCAGTTAATTTATATTTGAATAAAATAATAACATGTTAATGAGTTGGAGAAGAGTTCCTAGAAGCGATCGATGATTTTTGGTAAGGATGGCATAGTTTTTTTCTAGCAAATATGCTATTGCTGCATTTGCAAAATGTTATGCAAATTGTGCAAATTCTCCGCTTTCAGTTTTACTGTTTGCAACCTTATTTAAAAAAAAAAATGTAACGTAGGATATAGTTTCTTACTCAAATTAGTTTCGATTTTGAAATTTGTGCAACTATTGAGATTTTTCCATAGCAATTTTTACCTCAAAATAACTGCATAAAAAGGCTACATTCCTTCTTATGATTTTTTAATATGAAGATAATTTCTTTTTGAAAAATAAGCATATTTTTCATCCTAAAAACAATATATATATATATGAAATGTAAAATTTGCATGCATATATCCATTGTTTGCAAATGCAGTTTTAAATGCTATGCAACATATCTTATTAATATGTAATAACTTTTTATTTTCCAATAGTCTTTCGTTTCGTTATGATCCCCCACCCCTTTTTAAACTATTGGAATTCCCTGCATGCATGCGTGTGTAATTATAAACAGTGAACTTGTGAAATGTCATTTCAGTTTATCCTAATCTGGATCTGCAGTATCCTGATTGACAATTTCTTTCTCATGCTTTTTTAATGCATGCATCTGATTGAAATAATTTCTTTGATTAATATTAAATAAGAAATTCATCAATTCCTTTGATATATGTTATTAGTTGATTCTTGCAAATTATTATAATTTAACTAATATTTAGACAATCTTATAACTTCTTGCATTTTCTTGCTAGGATTCCTTCTGTTAATATTGTTTAATTAAAAGAAATTCAGTTGTCAATTACATCACCAATATTAAAAATTCTCAAATCATTTTTAATAATGACAGCATATGGTCTGAATTGCATTGAATGGATATGATGTATGGTATATTATATTATTCAATGCATTTATGCCATAATTATTGATTTTGCAATTTTTAGATTTCTTATTCATTTCTGTGACTGAAAAAATTATTTCTTAGTGTTTATTTATTATTTTTTTTTTATTTGCCTCACTGTAGGTCCAATATTTTAGAAAAATTGCTAGACCTAATAAAGTATTTCTATAGACAACATATTTCTTCAGTTGCATATGCATATGCAGATTTCTAATTAAGATAATTAAAATTTTTACATTTTCAACTTTTCTTAAAATTTAGATGGTTCATATTAAATTTTCAAACCAAATAAATTTTTTATGTCCTAAATACTTATACAATGACTACTGTGATTAAGCATCAAAGGTAGTCTTAGCTGTCTTTAAATTCTTAAAAAAATTAGCAGTTATCTTATTGCTAGAATACTTCAAGCTGATTTCATCAATACATTAGTTTCTTTTACTGAGATATGTGCTTAAAACTCTTATAGAATCATTTAACTCATTTATACATCCCTTGAAAATATTTTAAGATCATAAATTGTTTATTATCATTTTCAATATTTTCTGAAGCAATGCAAAAGACTATAATTTTAATTGTATATTTCTAGAATATTTATATTTTTAATAATTTTCATTGATATTGATATTCTTACCAATTATTATTCAATTAAATATGCTCATCAATTTGAAATAAAAATATTTTAAACTTGTTAATTGTATGTTGGGCTTTAATATTGTAATTCTGTATGCCATAAGTGTAAAATATTATTAAAATAAAAAAGATATCATTTAATATTCATACATATTTAATTTTCTGTATTGAATTAATACATTTTAATTTAAAGTATATTAATTAAATTATTACTGAACTAGTCTATATGCCAATGTATATGTATGGGTAGGTATGAAGTTCTTTAAATGACAACTCAATTCTTCTTATAATTTAGGGAAAGGTTCAATTTTTAGTTGCTATTAAAATTTTTGCTAAATCCATGATCAATATCAATGCAACACTCTCTTCAGTGCTGAACTGAAAATTGGAGAAGTATAACATGAACACTTTCAGAATTTATATAGCTGCCAAAGGGAATTTTCCTCTAAATCTAATTAAGTAAATATTTATTTTAGGTATGTGCTTCTCGCATGATAATATAGCTTCATGCGGGAAAGCTAAAGTTACAGAAATTAGACTCAAATAATCGTGGTAAGCCAAAGTGTGCATAGTCTCAGAAATTGAAGTTTGGATTTAAACAGGTAGAAAAATAATTAATTTTAAGAATATTGATAGATTGAGTTTATATGCATATATATATAGTTCCATTAATTGTCAAAATATTTGGACTGTTGTTGGAGAAATTTAGTTTGCAACTATATGAATAGTTTCCCATTTTAGCTATTTGGAATGCAATGAATTTTTTCAAATACATTATATATATTTTTTTAAGTGAAAAAGCTTCATTATAGTTTATTTTTTAAAGTATTAAAAGAAAATGTGTGGCAAAATATGAAATTCATGTAAACAATAATAAATTTGCATTGAAAATATGATATAATTACGAATTTTTACTGATCTGTATAGTTAGAATATTGTCTGTAAAACTATCATTTATAAAATTTACTGAATTAATATTGTGAATTTATTATAATAGGTTCTGACACTTTTGCAGTTCAACTAGTCTTGTTACTACAATAATGTTTTGCCTCGTAAGTATTTCCAGAGTTCAAAATTTTAAAATTATGCACTGGTAAATAATTTCATACTTGCTTCAAGTTTTGATTATATGCTGAAATTATAAAATTCTTAGCATTATACTTATATATTATTTTTATTTTTAAAACTCTGTATATTGATATTAATTGTATATTAGTTAACCTACATAATTGTGGCATCAAAACCTTCAGATATATATGGAGTATTTGACTATATATTTACTTTTGTTATTTGTAATTAATTACAAATAAATTGTTTTATTTTCAAATACAGAATTTAGTACAAGAATATGAGTATTAAAAAGTGATAATCTGTTTGAGATAGCTAATGCTCTTAAGAAAGGTCAGATCAAGCTTTTAATTCAGTAAAATTCTGTTATTATGAGGGGGGGGGATCAAGTTTATGCATGTGATTTTGCTTCTCATCTTGTGATTGATTTTATTATTTTGTTTTAAAACATTATTGAGATTATCATGAAGTACTAATAAGTGAATTTTAACTACAGGTTTACTTATGTTTTGTTGAATAGAAGATTAATTGTTACATAAGAAATGGTCATATCAAAATCATTATGGACAAATATAAGATTTTAAAAAGATTTAATGTTATATTGCTTAGTGTATTTTAGAACATCTTAATTCAAAATATATGTCTGATTTTAAGAGTTTCTTAAGAAATTGAACACATTAATTATTATGAATTAAAAAGAAGCAGGCATGTACCAAAAAATATATCCATTGTCCTATTGATCTACAATATTATAACCTATAAGAACTCAAGTATGGGTAAAACTGTAGGTTATGTCAGTACAACATTCTATTAAATAGTCCTAAACAAAATCTCGTTGTATTTAAAAATAACTAATAAATTTAAGCAAAGTTCACTTTTTAGCTCTAATAATCAGTATGCAGTATAATGAAACTCTCTGATGTTAAACAACAGCTATTTAATTTTTTACAGCTTGTCTGATGATTATAAGGTGTATAAAAGCACATATTTTGTCACTTATTGTCATTGCACTTATTTTGTCATTCAGAGATAAAGCTATCTGTGATTTTCTGTATACCATAAATTTCATTTGTCACTGATTTATTTCATGACCAGTAGCAACTAGAAAAAAATTATGACCACAATCCTACCCTATCTCATTAAGTGTAGATTAAATATAATTGTTTGACCTTCATATAATTATGTAGTTTCCATGTTTGAATTAAGGTAATTTCATTTAATTGATTCTTAACATCTAAAATATACAAGTGTCCGTAAAATAAGGGACAGTGACATTTTATAAGGAAAAAAAAAAGTTATAACAGATTTATATTTATTTCATGAATATGAAATGCAAACAAACCTGAAGCTAAAATATAAGCAGAAAAATAGCAATCCAGACTTATTAACATAAGTATATATGTTATAACTATTTTTTTCTCCTACAATAGCAATGTTCTGAAGGATGAGAATCCTCATATTCAAGAATTTCAACTCTTTAGCACCAAAAAAAAATGAAAACATTTGGATTTGAGGATTTTTCTAAACTCAGTAGTATTATCTTAAGAATTTGATTACAGTTTCTTTTATGAAACTTTATAATGGTATGCATCCACATCTTATTTTAATCCAAATATACCACAAATTGTATATAATCTTGATCTGATTATCCAGAAGAATTTGAGTAAATGCTTCTACTCATGTTGCCACAATAAGCCTCTGTTTGCTAAGTGGTAGGAGATTGTGCTCTGTCATGCATCTCCCAAGTGCATCCCATTTACCATGGGAATACAGTTGGATTATTATGCATGCCACTTCATTTGATATATCCCTTCTCTTTAAGAAGGAAGACAACAAGTTTTTTGTTGAAAATGCCCAATGAAACACATCTAATTAGTGTATGGGCAAGAAGAGTTTTATCCCCTGGTTACTAACTGTTATAATATTACTGTGCCTATATCTCTATGTTTCCATTGTGTCAATGTGACAGCAGTTATCTAATGATTTCTTTTGGCTTTTATATGTGTATAATGATTTATATTTATAATAGTGGTTGTTCATGACTATAATATCTTTCTAATCTTAGTGACTATTCTAGTTTCATAAAATCTTTTCCTCAAGCATACTTTTCGAAATTTCAAATTTATATGCAATATCTCGATTTAAATATTTTTCTCTAATTTATCCACAATTTTTTTATGAATAAAATTATCTACATGCATTCTGTGACTCATTTAATTTATTATATGGAAAGGGGGGGAAAATCAAATCGTCTACACAAAACATAGACTGTCTTTTTTTTTTTTTCATATTTTCTCTTCTCCACTTTTTATTTTGACTGAAAAGCTTGTGATATGGTTAAAAATAAATATACAATTATCAACCAACCAGTAATGCCTACCTGGAAACTATTTTAGCTTCTCTGACCATCCGCAATTTCCATTGCTTAAGAGTATTAGCATTTTATGTTTCTCTTAATCTGTAGACATCAGTAAGCAGTGAAGCAATTTGAATGGTGGATTCCTAAGTTAAATTTTACATTCAGTGGACACTAACATGTGCAAGTACATATCATAATTTTGAGTACATGATTGTGATTTTGGTTCCTTCAGATTAGTAGTAGTTATATTTTTCCTTAAGGTTTAATAGAAAATAATTGATTTTATATATTTATTAGATGATTGCTGTAGGAAATAAAATTTTTGAAGAACTGTGTTATAAATATATTTTATGCCATTAAAATGCTTTCTTTTCAGCTCTTAAGAAATCCATAATTATCAATGTCAAACATCAGAGCTAAGTGGAAGGAATATGGGTGAATTGCAGTGTACTCTGGAGTTTTCTGTTGAGCTTCATAAATTCATAAATGTTGACTTGTTCCAAAGAGGGTAGGTTTTAATTAGACACTATTGCATTACTTCATTATTGTTTGTAAGATTTGAATTTTGTAAGCTATTTTTCACTTATTTTCTTATGTATTAGTTCTGTAATTTTTAAAGTTATTTGATTTCAATGACTATGGAATATTTTGATGATTTTAGAACTTTTAACAATCAATTAATATATTAATTTTGCTAAAATGGATTTCTTGAACATGGCGCCATCTATTATCCAATATGAGAAATATTAATTTTTAGATTCTATAATATTTATAAAATATATTAAAAAATAAAAAACAAAGTTTTTAAGTATACTTTTAGTGGTGTAGTAAAAAGTAAGAGATGAAAAATTTTATTAAAAATCTAGTAGTCTTATAAAGTAATTAAGAAACGATGCAAATATAAAATAGAAATTTTGGACACTCATTACATGATAAAATATATAGTACATAGGTTTGAAATTCTATTTTTTTTTTTTTTTTTGAGTATTTCTAACAGAGCTTCAGAATTTTACAGTTTTTACATCCATCATTTTGATATAAAAAAAAGTTGAAAATCAGAATATTATGAGGAAATAAGAATTAAAATATTTATCCTTAAAATGAGAGGTATATTAATTCGAACTGAAATATTAATACCCTTGTAGAGTATTAAATTTACAAATTATGTTGAAATTAAAATATTAATTTTTAGAAATCTAGTGTATTAATCGACGGCAATTTTGTTCTCAGTGAAATTTTATGCAACTGTTTAGAATATGGATATTAATTTCAGGAAAACTGGTTGATCTGATATAGTTGTTTTCACACGCTATTTCCCCCTCAGGGGCTCACCTATTATAGGTGAGTACGGGTGTCCCAATCTCGAGGTTCCTAGGGATCTTTACTTTCTTTATGTTTATCCCCCCTACGCCTTCTGCTGTCTGCTTCGTTTTTCCATCCCTCGACGGCAAGCGGGGGAGCTCTCCATGAGAAGCTGTCGCCGTTCTGTTTGCTTCTTGCTTCTCATGGACAGCCAAACCCCCCCCCCCCACGTGTTGGCCGTGCATGGTAACCCATTAGACGGGCGGTGCACTGTGATACTCTGTGTATAAGCGGCTGGTATCCTAACCACTTGGTTAGTCTGCTAGGGATCAAGCGAAAGGGTCATTCTCTGCGGCTTGGCGTTAAGGCTGGTCAACGTTCCTGGAGGTGACTCTGAGCGTATAGGCCTTGGCTAGCATCAAAGTAAGTGCCGAGGCTGGGAATGTCCAGAGCCGGTGGTTGCCTTTCCCTGTTGGGCACCGTGGTGGGCAGTGCCGTCAGGGTCCGAATTTTGCCATTTCTTTGCATGGAGTTGTGTCAAAATTTTTCTGGTGTGGAAGATTCTAAATTGGAGAGGAGCAACATAGAATGTCTTAGTAAATTCGTAAGATTTTTAATCCTGTCCTTTGATAAATCTAGAAACATTTCTTCTCTTTCTCCTTTTGCAATCTACAAAGGTATTACAAGCATTGGTGGAGAACCAAAATCAATTAAAAAATTAAAATCGTGTGATTTCTTGATTGAAACTGTCTTCGACGCTAACAAAGTCTTTTCTTATTGCTAAAACATTACTTGATATTCCAATATCTGTAACACCCCACAAAACTCTTAATTCTGTTTGAGGAGTTATCGCTGAGCATGAATTATTCAATACTTCACAATCGGATATATTAGAAGGTTTCTCTGATCAGGGTGTTAATTATGTCCACCGTATTTTTGTGACAAAGGGCTCTGGATTGCAACCAACTAATAACATAATCTTAACTTTCAATAAAACTGAACTGCCCAAATCAGTTAAAGCTGGTTACTTGTATTGTCGTGTACGGCCTTTTATCCCCAACCCGATTAGATGTTATAAATGTCAAAGGTTTGGACATTCAAAAGCTGCCTGTCGCGGAAATCTTGTTTGCTCTAGATGTGCATCAGTTGGGTATTCTTCTACTGACTGTCATTCAGAGCCGAAATGTGCGAATTGTGCTCAGTCGCATGAATCAAATTCAAAGGTAACTTGGCAACAAGAAAGGCACTTGGCAACAAGAAAAAAAATCAGAAGCTGAAATCATTAAAAAATATTTCGTATGCAGAAGCAAGAAAATTGTGTCTGCCACCATCTATTCCATCATTTGCAACCATAGTGCAGCAAAGAAAATCCGTTTATACAGCTGAAAAATTTGTACAAATAGATTTAAGTTTTACCAGCCCGTTCTGTGCATCTAAAATCTCTGTTTCAAGTCTCACTGATGAAAAAAATTGTAATTTCACACGGCCTCCAAAAAAGAAAAAAAGCCAAGCAGTATAGTAGCATTGATTCTAATGAAAATGATTTTGTTTCTGAATTTAGAGAATAAAACAACACATTTGTCCAAGATACAGCTGAATTACCATGTTCAACCAGTCCACTGAAAGAATCCATATCAACTGATAATTTGCTTCCTGATGATGCATAATGATTTCATTGATTATGATCCCGAAGAAACCATAGACGAAGACATGATAAATGACTATAGACATCAGCCATCAACCAGTCGAACAATCATTAATCCATGCTTTTACCCATTTTTTAAAAAGAAATACACCAAGCATCAATACAAGAAAAAAAAGCTAACATTGATTTTAGTATTTGGATTTTAACTGTTGCAAACAACATTGGTATTTGTCAAAAGAACATTACATATGTCACAATCTTTTACCATTCCGTTTTTATCATGAATTTCATATTAATAACATTTGTTAATTTTTAATTGTTGCTTTATTTTAGAAACGAATCACGTTTGAATCATTTAACCTTTTTTGTAAATCCAGTTATACGAGTTTTAATCCACCCTTTGTGCTTGATATATACCATATGTTTAACCAAAATTGGTTTTTGCGCCATAAAACCTCAATCACTCACTCACACGCTATTACAGCGGCAGTGTGGCGGCACTCGATACAAGGATAATGCTTGGGGGTTTTATATTTTTTAAAGACCACAATGGCTATCAAAAGAAATTGACTGAAAACTAGAAAATAATAAATATAATTTTTTAAGCACTTCTATCGATGCATTAAAAATTATCATTTTAACCATAAATCTGGTGGTAAATAAAATTACTAAAAGCATGAGGCGCAAAAAACAATAGAGGTCTATAAAACTACAGTAAATGACACAGAGAACAAAGAATAACCCCATGATTCATTATATCATAATGAATCATGGGATAAATGTGATGAAAATGATAAATGTGATTAAGATTTCGAGTTACTTAAAAGCTTTTTTTATCTTCTGAACCTCAATCTATTACTATTTTTGTTTTGCTTTTTAGATTTTTGATAATAGTGGAGTAATAAAAGCATTTTTAAAAAGTTTTTTTTTATATTAATTATTTTTACAATTTTACAACGCTCTAAAGAGAGTTCAGCAATATTGCAAATAATGATTCTTGAAAAAATTACTAATTACTTTTTTAAAAACAATTATTAGATAAATTTTTGCCCAATGAAATTTCTAATATTTAAATACATTATACATAATTTTACTGTTATAAACGTGTTTTCAACAACCTGTTAAAAAAAGTTTGTTCTGTTCCTAAAGACAAATAAATAAATTAAATCGCAAATTTCTTTTTTACAACTCCTGCACCTATGAATTTTCGATGGCAATTTTATAAGTTGCTGTGAATCAATAGTTTGAAAGGCAACTTTTTATTGAGAGAAAATCCCTGATTTTCACAGAATGTGAAAACAATCAAGTCCAGAAATTTGTATTTTTTTGGCAGGCCGGTTTAATAAGTAGGCAAACTGCTTAGGTGCTTCGCAGCTCTAGAAAACCGTGATGTGTCCAGTTTTTTTACCTACTTTGCTGAAAAATTTAATTTACAAGGGTCTTGCACTCAAATTTATTCAAATAAAAAATATCTTGTAAATTTTAGAACATTATTCGAACAGCATTCCTATTTTATTTTTGGCTGCCAATTTTATTTTAAAATATTTTGTAATCGTAACGTTACATATTGTTTTAAAATGTAAAAGTCGTTGGATTAGATGATTAAATGCTACTTAAAGTGTCTATAGAAAACCTTTTTTACTATTAAAAATTACTTAAAATTTTTTTTTTATAGTTGAGACACTTAAACTAATGTTTTTGAAAATTATCTGAAATTAACTGTTTTAATATTTTGAGTTGTCTAATTTTATTACTTAAAGCTGAGAGTAGAGAAATTAAAGCAAGTTAAAATTATTTGGTGTTGAAAGTTGGGAAGCAGAAAGGTAGCCCTGCGGCTTGCATTGTCTAAGGGCCCCTACAGGACGTGATCCAACCCTGATCGCGATAATCGGGTGTCGGAGCAATTGTGATGGCTTCATGGCGGAAGCCAATGCTTTTTTCTGCGACTTTTGAGGCTTCCCTTTATCAATTCATCTGATAATTCCATGGTTAATTACTTAAAGATGCAATTTATCAACTTGCAAGTAATATTTATACTATGCAAGATCTCTTTAAGGACAGACTGAAAAAAAAAATGAACGTTTTTTTCTGTGACTTTTATGGCTTCCCTTTGAGTCTTTCAGACTAAAGAACTCGGCATCATTATTAAGTAGTTGTTCCCTTTCTTTCTTTTGAGTGGCCATTACCCTTCTCTCAACCACACAAAATTTTTAAATTAAAATTTTAAACAGTTTCAGACAGAGACTTGCAATAAAAGAATATAGTGTTTCACAAAACCAAGAACCCATTTTTTTTCACCATATTATCATTCTGAAGAAACAAAACGTGAGTAGCTGTTAACTTTAAGATATGTAGCATTTGTATGTATATAATTATTGTTTTAATTGTGAATATTTTTAACTGCGCTTGCTTTCTATCACTAATTTTAGGCCAATTCTAAATTAGAAAGAGGAAAATCTGCGTACTTTGTGTGAAAGTTGCTTATTAAGCATCCTAAAACAAAAGAATTTAAATGTTTTTTCCTCTAGTGGAGAAATTTATTCCATAATTTGACTTTTTTATGAAACCTGTATAAAAAGTAATGCTGTTCTATATTAAATGAATCTAATTTTTGAAAATCAACTTATCTACTTTTTATAATCTTTTCTTAATAAATATATAATTACCATAAATACATATTTGATATTAATTATTCTTTCTTGTTAGTACATTTAGCCCTTGCAAAAAACAAATAAGCTCTTCTCGGAAGTATAACACTAAAACTTCTCACAGTAACACTGAGAAAATCTCATAAATATCGATGTCGTAGCTTATTACGATAAATATTTTCCTGTGGCAAAACTGGCGGACTGAATGTCAGCACACTGAGCAAGCATATTGAACATTTCCTCAATATGGGTTGGGTTGGCGGAACGCCTAGCCCCGACAAAGGCTTATCTCCGGTAATGGAAATCTGCAGAGAGCCTAGCAGTTAATCTATTGCCGTTGTCAGCTGCGATGCGCTCTGGGAATGATCTAAACATATTGAACATTTCTCTGAATATAGCCTACTGCTCCATTAATCGCCATCTTTCGATGAATTTTTGAATGAAGACTGTTTATATAATATTTGGTTGAATGAACTGTAAATTAAATTTTGTCTCATTTGGAACAGCAGAATACATGCGAATACCATCTAAAATGGTTAAATTATTTTTCGCTAACACTATATCCATTTCGTTTTTCTCTATCCACTACTTTATTTCATATTTGCGTTGAAATCTATTTTAGCTTAAAATTAATGTTCTGTTTCTCATTACGTTTAAATATTTCAGCGTAATTGGAAATTTGATAAGTTTTATGTCAGATAGCCTCAAAATAGGCATTAATATCCAATGAAGATATCTGTAATAACATTCCGTGTTTTTCATAAATTCAGGACTGTTTCATCCATGTCGGGATTGTTAAATTGACAAAGTATGGCACTAATTAGGGGCCTCATAACTTTGGAAAGCCCGAATCTCGAGAATTTTTTTATGGATGTTTTAGGGCTATCTTATTTTGTTTTCATTTGATTTATTATGTTCATATATTTATATATGTTATAATTAAAATCATATATTATTTAAATTTTCAGAAGGTTATTTTGAGGTGGGTCCCCCCCCCCCATTTTTACAAATTTTTTTTAAATTTTTGATTAATTTGCGAGTCAACAATCCTGGTCAATTTTATATTTAAGTTTGGAATGTATCAAAAGAATTATACACTTTTTTATAAATTTGTTTTAAAATTTTTAATTACATTAAAAAATTCTTTTATGTACACGAGCTACTAAAACTGACTGTCTGGAAGACAGCCACAATTAAATGTTTTATTATTTCAGTTTGCTATAATATATGTTATTTAAAAAATACTTACGTAGAGATTAAATTAAAATCAATAAAAATATGAATAGTTTTAGATGGGGGAAAAAAGAACCTAAATCTTGGTCTAATTTTAGGGTAGTGTTAGATATAATCTCTCAAAAAAAGAATCCAAACACTTTCTTCACATAGTTGATAAATTATTGTTCTTTGAAAGAAATTATCTGTCTTTTTATAATGAGGGCTTCTTATGTGTATGCAAATTTTTCTTGTGTAAGGGGTCATCCTCATTTAAAAATTTGCATTAACTAAATTTTTTCAAAAGATAAAATCCTATTTTAAGTACAAATGCAAAATATAGAACAAATAAACTTGAATACATAAAAAAACTTTATAATTTCAGGGAAGCCATAGATCATTTATGAGGTGCTTAAATTATGATTGCTTAGTATTAAATGAAGGTTTACGTTTCTTCTGTATATCACACTATAGTCAGCCGATAACAACAATTATTACTTTACTTTAAAATGTTGCTTAACACATTTCGTTAGTGTGTATTTTTAAGATTTAAAACAAAATTTAACAACTTGCGGTAGAAAGACGTGTCATGCACTTCGAGATGTTTTTGTCACAGAATCGCCAACGACATGCTGTATACGTCAGGAGGCAATTGTTACAGAAGTAAAAATGGTTTTCGCAACCCATCGACTGAGATAGTTTGCCGGAACACAGTCTTAAATCGAAAATTAATTCATTTAGAAGATATAAATCTTTTTCCGATTTCTATAAGGTATCGGATACTTTGTGTGGCCTTCCTGCGAGTTACAGTGGATTGTTACAGGAAGTCTGTCTGTTCGGCTGTTTGAATATAGTTAACACGATAACTACAAAACGAGTAGAGCTAGACGGATGAAATTCGGTACAGAGATGTAGCATCTATAGCATAAACACCTACCAAATCTTAAGTCAAATTCATTTAGGAGTTGACCTTTTGGCAGTCATGTTTTAGAAGCATGTAAATGCGATAACTTGAAAATGCATTGACTTAAATATATGAAATTTGGTATGTGATTTTGTAACTGTAATTGTAGCTCTGTGTCAAATTTTGATTTCAGACGGTTGGGGAAAACGCTTAAAATATAAATTCGATTTTCGGATTCTTTTCACCGCATTTCTTAGATTAATCGCCCCCTCCCCGCAAAAAAAACGCCAAGGGTTACTCGATAGATTCAGTAAAATAGCTAAATTCACGCCAAAAGTTAATATTTCGTGACTATTATACTCCAATACCATGCAAGACTTTCTCTGCCTTACCTACAGTGCACGATTTTTTGTGAGGAGTGGGAATAATACCTTTATTAGAGAGTATGCGAGAAAATTCTGGCAAGACCACTACCGCTAGTTATTAATTATTAAATTATTTTTAAAACTTCTAATAGAAAAATATCGAAATTGTGAATCGTCCTCCCATGAAGCAAAAACCAAAATATTATTCTACGAAATTTGATTCACTTCCGTTCATTAGTTAAAAAAAATCAAAATTTAAACGTGCCCAGAATTTTAACATCTCCACCTTTTACAGGATTCTCTCAACGTACCATGCATTTAGTAAGAGGGAAAAATAAAGCTAAAATGAAGTAGAAAAGAAAATGCCTTTGGATTAATTTATAGGTCATGCATCGTTTTTCTTTTAACATTTTTGCAAAATTGCAATTGTACAACAGATGCATTAATAACAATATGTGAAAATATATAACATTGGATGACAAGTCGTTTGAATACCTACTTTTAAGTATTGCAGAGATTTGTTATTTAATTTCCGCCATACTTGTCATACTATGTATAACTTGTAATGATATTATTTATGCAACTGTAGATATATATATATATATATCATTAAATCTGGGTTGCACACTTTATTTAGTGTATCAATTTCTTCTATTTAATTTATTGGCAAATCTAGTGTAGCAGACCTTTTTGAGTTTGAAGTCTCATTTTCTGTTGTAAAAAAGGACTGGTTATGTATCTTACCCTTAGAGTTTGTCTCTTGAATTTTTAATCTCTGATATATTGAAAAGGAATAAATGCCTAGCTGCTTCTGTTTTATGTTTGTTTAGAAACTGCATATATTTGGAATCAAATTAAAAAAATCTTGGTTTAATGCATTTAATTGATAACGACATTATATTAAAAGTAAATTATAAGTATCATAATTGAATAAATGGCACAAATGCGTTTTAAAAAAAGAAGTGATTGATTATCAAAAAATGTTATATATATATTTCATTAATAAAATTTCATAATATATTTTCCCCCTAGTTTTTACCAAGTAAGGAGTACATTGAAAGCATCACCAAAGCTTCCAGTAAAAGTTGAAGTTAATTTGCCTAAGAATTCATGTAAGTTATCCAACATAATATTATTTCTTTTTCCCTTAGATGAAGCAATAGTTATATAATATATTTTACTATACAGGGTGTCTCAAAAACCTTGCCCGCGGCTTTTATTCCTGAACTATTGATCGTAGACATGTACTATAAATTACAAAGTTGCGTAAAAAAACGGTGCAAATTGCTATGAAATCAATTAATGTTTTCAGGGGATTAAACTTTAAAAAATACAAAATTTAAATGTTTATACGGACCCCGTACAAAAAATTCCCAAGGATTAAAATGTGCCCCATCCTCTAATAAGGTCATGTACAAAATTTCAGAATTTTTTCATGAAAATTCTCAAAGATATGTTAAAACAAAGGTGAAGAAGGATCAATCACAAATTAAAATGCAATTGTTTACAGCTTCAGGGCAGATGACGCGACGCAGAAATGCATCATAAGAAAATTAAATATGTTTCATATTTTTAGTTTTAAATACAAATTTTAAAATCTATGCTTCCTGAAAAATATTTTAAAATTTTATATCATGAATTGCAGAATATAACTTAAAAATAGCACAGTCAGTGAACTTGTAAAAATATATGTAATCTTTCCTTTAAGTTATTATTTCTATGTTTTTAATAATTGTGAACCAATAAATAGTAAAATTATTATTTATTCCATCGTTACTTTCTTTGTTAATTTGTGTACGACCCCTAAAACACGAGTATCCGAAATGAATTTTTTCTTAATGCGAACTCATATCCAGGCATCGAAAAGTTGTTTAAGTCAGCATTTATGATGTTGTCATATCTTTGAGACTTTTGGTGATAAATAAAATGCTGAAATTTCGTACATGACCTTATTAGAGGATGTAGTACATTTCACTCATTGGGAATTTTTTTTGTACAGTGTCCTTATAAAAATTTTAATTTTGTATTTTTTAGAGTTTAATCCCCTGAAAACTTTAATTGATTTCATAACAATTTGCACCTTTTTTTACGCAACTTTGTAAGTTACAGTATATGTCTGTGATCAATATTTAAGGAATAATAGCTGCGAGCAAGATTTTTGAGACAGCCTGTATATTGTGGTATTGAAATATCTTATATTAATATTGTTTTAAATTTTTGGACTTTTATACGAGTAAAAAAAGAAAGGAATTCGAAAACAATTTTTGCAGGGATTAAAATTATGCTCACATTATAAATCCTTCCTGTAAGTGACCATTTTGCCTAAATCAGTTTTGTTTTCGTTTAATTTGAATTGTTTCACTGTTTTTATTAAATTTATTTTTTTCCACCACAATTAGCTGGCATATGAATCTCTCGGTTTCAAAAAATTATATTTCCTGTGAATAGATTGTCATGACAATTATCATGTATTTATTATACCGTATGCACCATATAAAGACAAATAGCATTGGATATTATCATAGTCTAATGCTATTTGCCTTTCATAAGTTATTTAACACTCAGCATATTTGTCCTAAAATCCATATTGAACTTTCAAAGTAAACATTAGCAAGGAAATGAAATTAATCTGAATGGGATTTTCTTGAGTTTAAAATTTTTTTTAAATAACTGATTTGGAACTTAAAAGTTTAAATGCATAAAATTTGGGAACTGTAGTTATAATGAGTGACTTTTTTTTGTACGTGTTTTTTATGAATTTTTAAAATTTTTTGAGCTATTGCTCATCTTGTATGTTTTTCTCATTAGTAAAAAAATTGCTAGAACTTAACATTTCTAAAGGAAGAACCTAAATCTATCAGCAAAAACTACTTTGATTACTAAATGGAAATGGGTAAGAACTAACTAGTTCTTATTCTACATTTGTGGTATATTTATAATGTTATTTATTAATATGGAAATGTAAATTAACTGTAATTTTAAGTCTATAGGGTATGGAAAAGTTTGATTAATGTCAGTGTATTTAGCATGGCATACTTTTGAATAATTTAAGATAGAATAAGGTGAACCCATTTTGCTTGCATATATTGCATGTTTTACATAAATTACTTCATGAGAAACATGCAGGCATTACTTATTTTGCACAAATATGTGCATTTTAGCTGTGTGATGCATATTTAGAGTATACTTTTTCAAGACATATTCTTTACTAAATATTTATCTTTATAAAGCATTCAAAAGCCGAATAAGGCTATAAAATTTTTTAATTCATGTTGAATAGAGAAACATTAACTTTTTATCAATTGTTTCCAATTTTAAAAATTTGTTTATGTTGCATACTTTTATACCTCATTAATAATCTTTTTTTTTTTTTTTTCTTATCTTAGCTTGTACCCTTGTATTTCCTGCCTGCATTGTAAATGGTACAGCTGTTAGTAAAACATTTCAGATCCTTTATAAAAATGAAGAAGTCATTTTGGATGACATAATTATTTTTAAAGTGCATACTCTTGTTGAAGGTCACAGGGTAAGCGTTTATTTTTTATATCTGATTTTAAATGATTTAATTTTACAGCATTTATATAATATTTAATAACTGTAAACAGAAATTGTGCTTATTTCATTTATAGTAATTAAAGCGTTCCCTTTAATATTAATGCAGTGTAATTTTAAAATATTTATGAATAGGAAGGCACAATTGTCTTTATTTGAATTTCATTCTTTAGAAATTGAAATTATAAATGGTTATTATATAAAATTATAAGTTTTCTTTTATTCAGATTATTTGCGAAATCCGAAGTTTTCATTTCAATTATTGCTATTTTATAAGCATATGTCTTCTGTTCTGTTTTTGTGAATCTAAAATTGTGGATGAAATTAAAATATGAACTTTTATTTGTGCATGTTTTTGGGATTATGCTTAAGAAAGATGATGATAATTAGTATTTATTTTAAGCATGCTTTTTTTTTCATTAGTAAAGGTATTTAGAATATCGGATCTACTCGGTGACAGGAGCAGTTATGCAGTATTTTTTATTTATTTTTGTAGTGATATTGCATTAAAGAAAAAATATCAATAACTCAGACAGATGAGTCAGCTATCGGACGAATTATTATTCTAATATAATACATTTTCAAAATGATGGTGTACTTAATGAAAGGGAGCAACATCCATATAGCTAATGAGTTTCAGATAATAGTAATATATGCTGTGTTTTTAAAAGCCCAGGTTTAGATCCCAATATTTAGACTTTTTATTCTAATACACGGAATTCATTTTTTTCACCTGTGTTTAATTCTTTTTTAAAAAAATAATTATTTATTAATATTGATAAATTGATTTAAAATATATAGAAATATATTAGATTGTTAAAATTATACATATGTCATTTGTTTTTAATATTTTTAGCATAAACAGGTATTACTTATTATATTAATATTATTTTTAAATCCTCAGCATTCATGACTTAACATCCATCTACTAGTGTGAGCAGAATTGCATTTGAATGTTTTATAAATATAACATTCAAAAAATGATGTTCAGGCTTCTGTTCAGTTGTTATGAGTGCATTATATTGATCTAGCGATTGTAAAGGACACCTGTAGCATAATATTCATTTTTTAGTCACCACTTCCTCCCTTGCTTTATATATCCACTTTTGGCTTTTAAAAAATATACAATAAATGCAAAAATATTGACTTCATGGCTCCCCCTCTCCCCCCGCCACACACACATTTACGAGACTGGTGTCCAGAGCGATTATATCTCTTTGTCCATCCTATTTTATGTAACTATTTATTTATGACATGTCTGATGATTATGTTAAAATGCATGGATGTATTTGGCTTTATTAATTGTTGTGATTCATGTGGCTTAACCATGCGATTCTTACCTTACGTTGCAATTATTGGTTTATTCAGAAAGTTCCTTCTGCTCTACGAAAGCTGACATGCTATTATCAACCCTTGAAATTAGATATTTTCTTGAAGGAGGTGCTTTTGCCAGTATTTTTTTCTCTCCACTATCAATACTGGTGTAATTGTTTCTTCTATGTTGTGGGTGTAAAAATAGTGAGCGAAAAAATGCATTTTTTAAATATTTAAACTCTTTTCTTTACTATAAAATAAGAATGTTTTTCAGGCAGTTAAAGAGATATGTACAGTTAACGAAGACAACGCTGTAAGTGCGTAAATGTTTTGTAAATTCAGACTAGACTGATTTCACATTTAAGACCGCTAGTGCCCCGGTAGGCTATCCGTAGTTGATGAAAATCTAAATAAATAAATTATAAATAAATTATTATTAATAAATAAATTATTTGCATTCTTGAAATAGCAGAGGGACTAGAATTGTTGAATTTGATCATTTAGAAATATTTAATGCGCTTTGGATAGTCGTCTTGATGTTTACATACTTCCCTAAATTTAGAGAAAAATTTATATGGACATAAGTAATTCGCCGCTGAAACTTAACAAAAACTATTTTGTAAACGGATACTAACAAGTATATGACAAATAGATCGTCTACAATAATGATAAGCGAAAAATGTCTTGTAGTTATTCGGGTAAGCCGCCATTAACCACACAAATACTTATATCCATTTTCAGAATGTTATACTTGTTCCTTATGGGAGTAGAAGAGCATTTTTTTATTAGCTGCTGTAGCCCAATCAAACAGTTAATTCGATTAAATATTGTAGCTAGCTAGGCAATTTGATTCAAACCAGTGACCAGAAGTTTTCAGAATTGTGCAGTTACCTTTGCAATTTTGAAAAAATTATGTGGAATAAGATCTCAGTATATTTTATAGAAGTTATTTTTTTGAGGGAATCAGATATAAAACGTCACATCGTTTTTAAATTTAATTTTGTTTTTGTAGGTCAGAGAGTCGCTTTTAAAGGCAGATTTCCAGATACTTGTTGAGTTGTGGTTCACGGACCAATCATTTGGGTAAGTAAATCTATGAACTCAAGTTCTAATAAATAAGCTATTCTTTACTAGTGACGTCCTTGTGGAGTAATGTAACATTGAAGGCATTAGAAGCTATCTTCAATGATTAGTTTATTAATTTCCTGCCTATTTAGTGAAGCTATGTCAAGGGGTCTGGGATCGATTGCTATCGTGAATGTTTATCAGTAGTCTAATTTCTGCCATCAAGCTTCTCATTACTAAGAAGCCTAAATGCAGAAATTGGACTTAAGCACTGTGTTTGTCTAAACAAATGTATATGTGATAAAAATATTTATTTTGTATTAGTGTTTGATTGTCTTTTGTTGTCATTAGAGCACATGCACTCATCTACATAGGTATAAATGTCAAATTTCCGAAATTCATATAACTCATTTCCCCTCTTATTTCTTTATAGACCTGACCAACATAATTCCATCCATTGTGTCAGTACAAGAACTTTACTTCTGCATTTTGATCCAGCTAGAGGATTACATCACCATATACCATTATTGTTTGATTACTTCCATTTATGTGCTGTAACTATTACCATCCATGCATCTATTATAGCTATTTGTCAGCCATACCTCAGGTAAATGCATTTGATACTTTGATATGATTTAATTAATTATATATAATTAAATATATTTTTATTTCGTTTGTGCTGAGTATTTTTCCTATTTTTACTGATGTTTTTTGTCAATTCATATTTTATTCTATAAAATGTTTAAATTTATGCAAAAATGTAATGTTTGCATGGGCGAAAGTAATTATGTGTTTTTAGTCTCCTAATATTCAGTGGTAGATCAATAGTTTTATTCTCTTATTAACTTTTTCTTCTACTTTGTAAGCATATTATACTCCCTTCCTCGGAAAAGCATTGATTTATGTAATTTGCTTTCCATATCATTTTGGTAAAATTGATGTACCGTTTCTAATTTTTCTGTTAAAAATCATTTGTTTTCTTTACTTCTCACATTTCTTATCTCTTAAGTCTTTTCTCTTGAAATTTATGCTTTCCTTTTTTGATAAAAATAAAAAGGTAGTGTATGCATTTTTGAAAAATTCATCATGCTAATTTTTCAGTAATAGTTCTTTATTTTCATCCATTAATTTAATTTCTAGCTATAAAAGTTTTTTTGGTTATAACATTTTGTTTCCTTTTCAATTGTTTTAAAACGAATTTTCAGATTTAAAAATAATAAATCTAAATTTTATAGTTCTATTAATTGTCATTTTTTCAAAAGTGTCTTCAATAGTCATATTCATACATTAAGTTTGTAAAACTGCCTTTGAGTTTTCTTCTTTAATTTCTGCTTTAAACTTTTATATAAATTTTTTCATTAAATATACAACCTCATCTATATTTCCTATTGTACAACTATTATGTTGTTTTTCTTACCGTAACTGTAAATATATAATTAAATTAAAACCATTTTGCTGTTTCTCCCATTTACTATCAAATTAGTTAAAAAAAAACCTCGTTTCTGAAATCGAAATAGCTTTTGTAATTTCTATTTTCTGTAATTGCACAACCTGTCCATTCAGGAAAGGTATGATTGTGTCTTTCCATCAAACAAGGTAAGTTATTCTGTTAGAATAATAATTCGAATTAATTTAGATTAAAAATTGTTGTTATTTCTTAAATGAGGTTTCAAATATAAAGACGGAATTTTAAATAATTCATGTGCATTTAATTAAATTTAAAATGATTATGAATTTTTAAAGGTATTCTCGAATTTAATACTTATCTACTTCAAAGATTCTGTTAATATTCACTTGAAAAATGACAGTTACTTTTTGATTGATATCGCAATTGATCAGAGGAGTACCTGCATAAAATTACACCCTGTGCAAATACCGAAATAGCGCCCTCTCTTTTTAACAAAACTACAATTTGTATAGTCAACTTTTCTCTGAAACTTTGCCAGGAAACACTAAGATTAAAGTTGTAATTAAATCTAAATAATAGTATATAAACCATTTTTGAACTTATTCATTATTTGCCAAACTAGCGTTGATTTCTTAATGTTACCCCACTTCAATTTAGTTATTAAACTTACTTAAGTATTGGCACTCTGAAAGCATTAATTACTTCAAACAATAGGAATATAATAGGAAAATGCAAAAAGGACTAGTGCATAAAGAAAAGTGTTAATATTTGAATTAAATTTTGATGTATGAACAAAATGAAAATGTCTTGCACATTTTGCAGTTAATTAAATGAATCATTTTTAAAAAAAGAATTGAGACTATTAATTTATTGTTTGAACTAAGCATGAAACTTATTTGAGTTACAAAAAAATTCATATTGCACTGATATATATAAAATACATATATAAGCTTCACTACTGCTGAGTAACAAATTAATTGCTTCAGATGCTTTCATACTGAAAATAAGAAATGTTATTGTCTTGTGAAGTGTACAAATGCATATGTCTAGAACAGAAGTCGTAACTAACATTTGACTCATTCATTTATTTAAAAAATGCCTCACATGCCAAATATGATTCTAAAACAGAAATGATCATATGCATTTAATAGCATGCACAGAGAAAAACTTACATTCATAAACTGTGAAATATCTATAGGGCTTAAATTTTTCGCAAAAAATCTGATTTATATAAAATTTTCAGCTTTTGAAGTGGTAGGCAATTGAAATTGTTATAACAATAATTACATTTATATGATAATTTAAAAGTTATGCATTTAATCTATCTATATCGCATTTTTGAATACTAATTTATGTTTACTATGTAACTGACAGTTTCATATGAAATGCACAATAAAAATATCTAGCTGTAGAATAGCTGAAGAAGTTATAAAAATTTTCTAAATAGTTTATACGTTACATTTAACATTGAAATAAAAAACTACGTGATGCTTAAAGTTATGCAGAGAGAAAAAGAAAGCCTAAATTTCGTATGCTGTAAAATCATTTCCTTTCTTTTCATAGTTTAAGAGTGAAATAAAATCCATGATTAAATAAAGTATCTGTTAAATAATGATGTTTATCAGTTGAAAAAGGAAATGCTTTAGAAACTTAATGAATCAATGAAGTTTAAATTAAATTTCAATAATGAAAATTATTGTTGCAAATCATATTTAAAGATGTGTTAAAATTACAGTAAAATTATACATCAAATTTATATGACTGAAAGGATAATTTTTTGAATTTCCAGATGGAGTAAAAAAAAAATCTATAATATTTTCTAAGCTATTGATAAAAAACTTTGAAACTTTGTTAACCTTTTTTAATTAATTAAAATTATATTTAAATTTTCTAAAAAGTTTTTTCTTAAGACTTTTCCATGTCTTCAAAGTATATTTGTGCCTAATTTGATCCATCTAAATCAAATGATCTAACTGTAAACGCCTCCACATATAGGTAGCAACATATAAAATATTGTTTTTGTTAATATTAAAAGATATAATTACATAATAAGTATTAATATGGATAGTTCTTAGATCTAAAACACATAGAAGGTTATATTACAAAAATGTTTTTAAAAATGTATGTTTTGAAAATTTTGAAAGAAATTTTGCTGAACTTTCTTAGAAAATTTGATATGTTATAGCTAAAATCATTTAAAAAAAGGTTTAAATGAGAAATTCGAACAGTTATTTGGGTGAAAGTTTTATATATATTAGAAAAATTGGAACAAATATACATTTCATTGATCTCATACTTAAAGAAACTTTAATGAAATGCACACAATACAATTAATCAGTTAAAACACACACACAATTAAAGATAATGATGTACAAACCATATAAATGTTATTTTTTTATCCATTGCAACTTTAAATATTGATAATTTGGGACTAACTTCCTTTGCACTTTATCAAACATGCAAAAGCATTTTTTATGCTCTTTGAGTGTAGAAAAAATATTTTGTTCTTAATTTGTGCTATAAGTATGATTAAGGTGGCTATGACACTTTGTCGGCATAAGTATGTAACATCGTGGAGATCTTAGGATGGTCGATTGTTATGTTTTCATTTCTAAAATTCTTCTTTTTACTGTCAAATATGTCCCCCCCCCCCCATTGAAGTCCAAATATTTGAAAATAACCTTAACCTTTCAGACACAGGGTGTTTATTAATAGATCTGTTAAAATTTATGTTTATATTTTGATTTGAGAAAATTACTTTAAACTTTTCTGGTTGTCAAAAAAAAAAAAGGAATTTTAATTTTTTTCCCTCTTTTGATTGGAATCACTTTAGTTTATAAAAATTTGAGAAACAAAAGTTCAAGATAAAAAATGATTTTTCTGTTAAATGCAACAAACTAGTCCTTAATTTTGCACTTCCTGATAAGGATACCCAAATCACATTCTGTGTCTGCCCCAACTAATTGATTCCTAATGCAATTAAATTAGCGTCCATTCTTTGTTTTTCATGTTATGTTGTGTAATTTCTAGTTGCATTGCATATAGTATATTTTTAAGTTCCTCATTGCTGAGGAGTTTATCAGTTGTATGCTTCGATTGGTAGCAATTTTTGTGTGGAGAATATTTGTGTTTTGTTGTCAATGATCATCAAATTCACAACATAATAATATTCCTCTCTCTCTCTCTTTTTTTTTCTAACTCGTAATGGAAACTTTCGAGAATTTCATTCTTCTTTTATGTTTTCCAAAATATAGATGAATTCATTTTCAAGCCTGAAATGGATAAAATAGGAGATCGTTTCTTGTAAGTCTGTTTATCCGACGTTTGATTGAAAAATTTTCGAAGCAGCTTTTGGCAATCGTAGAATTGTATATTGCCCATAGGCAGCTTCTGATGTATAAAACATTGCCAATCAAAATAATTTATTATTGATTATAATAATTCTTTGGTTATTAATTTCTTTATACATCATGAAGGTGAATAATATTTTCAATTGCTTTACTTTGACTTTTATCTATTTTAATTAGGCTCATAAAAACCTTTTGATTTGGAATTTTTCATTGATCAAAGAGCTCAGAATAATAGTTGAGATTTTTTAGTTTGTTTGAAATGTGTATATGAAATTATAATTAATGCATTCAGAAATCTTTTTAAAAATTGTTTCTTAGATACAGTATATTTTCTAACCTTAAAAACATTTCTGACATAGATGTTAATTTATGGGTATTTGGGTATTTCAAACATTTAAATGCACATATTTATTAAAAAAAAGAAATTATTTATATTATAAATGGAATTGCCATGCATTATTTTGCTAATATAACACATTTATGTTCCTTTTATATATTAATTTTCCCCTAGTTTAGCTTTTGTTGTTGCACATATAATGCATAATTGAGCTATATCATGAATGTATAAATTTTTCTGATTCTATTTAAGCTACATCATCCAAATAAAAAAAAAGTTTTGTTTGCATTAATTAAATATTTGTTCAATTCTATTTTTAGTAATTTTTTCGTTTTTCTTTTCTTTTCCATTATTCGTGTTAAATTATATTTAATTATCATAGAAGAATGTCCGTTTATTTTTATGAATGATTTTATCAATTATTTTTTTAAAAACCTAATATAATACATTTGCATGTTCAAATTCAAAGAAACTAAATTTATAAAAATAGTTGACATTTGAAGCGCGATTCCTAATTATAGTTTTAAGATTTGATTTGAGAATGAAACTAATTTCTTTGATATTAGTATATCTTCAATTTACATTAGATTTATTGTTTGCTATGATGTAACCATAAACTAAGCATTTTTGAAAGCTGGGGTGTGTAATTTAGGGGGTATCTGCGGGTTGGGCGAGAACTAAGAAAACAGTATGTAGGGTAAGCAGATGTTCGATTCGTAGTTAATTTTTTTTTGTCTTGGTATTAAAATAATAAACTTTAACATGTATATATCAAGTTTTTATATAATTCATACTCTAATTCAAAACATAAATATAGTGAATGTAGTAAAATGATATATATTTTATAAAAATTCGTTTAATTTGTCTTAAGGCTAAGTAATTCCTTCATAAAATGATGACATGAGTATGGAATATAAGACGAATCTTGTTTTCAAGATCAAAGTATAAAGTGCATTATGTTCTTAACTCCTTAGAGACATTTTCTGTCATTAGATGATTTCATTTTTTAAATTTGAAATACCATTCATATTTTTGAGGGAAGTTTAATTCAAAGACTACACTGTTTGAACGATGTATCAGTTTTTTTTCCTATATTATTCTAATTAAAAATAAACGCAGTGCCGGAACGACATTCCACCGCCATGACATTCCTGATATGCTGTTCAATGAAGAAAATAATATTTCTTGGTTGCTTAGGGAGGGAGGAGGTATTAAACTAATCTTGAACCTTTTACTATTAAATTTGTTGTCATATTCTGTTCATATATATAATTTGAATATATTTTATGGTTTCTTACAAGTGATATCATTGAAATATAGTTAAATATTTTAAGGAAAGCGTATTTACTAATTTTACCACCTTTAAACTAAACTTTAGAATCGGGTATCTTTCCATCAGTTCATTAAATCAGTCTCCATGTGACTTATGATTCATGGATTTGCTTTCATTAATCCAAACAATTCTGTGGATATATATAGTGATTTTGTATTATATTTAGTGATAATACGTAATATAAAAATGAAATAAAATAAAATCTGGAACAGTGCTGTTTAAAAAATTGATTATGTGCAGCTTGGAAAAACGGTCAAAATTCTCTTAATAATTAACTAATAATTAAAATTTCTAATTAGGGAATTAAGCAAGTTGAGGACAAGTTGCTTTAATATTCCAGGTTCCAGACTTGGGCCTGGAATATTAAATAGTCTACCGGGTCATGGCTTCAAAATACGATCAAATCGTGTCTGAATTAACAAATTTAAGAAGCAGGAATGAAAATAATAATAATCATTCTTTTTATACCATATGTCCTTGTAAAAATGAAGCAAAATTGTTGAAATAATTCGAATGAGGTTGAAAAGAGTTTTTTGTAAAGTATTATATGAAACTTTTAATGTGTCAGCGAAGTGCAAATTGCATTCTTTGTTTTGTCATAATTTTCTTTTTCTCTATTTTGATTGCAAATATGAATAGAATTTGTAGTAAGTGGGATACATTAAAAAAAGTATGCATTTTTATATTATAGATTTTTATAGAGATTTTACAGATTTTTATTACTTAAAATTAGATCCAATGGTAACAGTAGATCCTCGAACGGTACCATTTGTAAACGGATGGTATCTGTAGAGGATCTAAAGAGGATTTTAAACGTTAAATTCAAGATGTCCTGTTTAGAACTTTATTAATGTAACTTCCATTTAGGTAATTATCGTTGTATAGAAAAAGAAAGTTGTAATTTTTGTGGTAAAACAATAATCCTCTGGTAATTCAAGGGATCCTTCAGTAAAGGATTTCCTTTATTAGTAACATTGAATAATTTTGACCAATATGTCATCCTATTTATTTCATGGAATATTTGTTCAATTTAAAAATATTAATGATGATACATTTGCATTTTTAGTATACAAAAGCCCTCTAAACAAGCGTTTCTCACTGGAAGCCCACGTCTTTCAAACAAAAAATCTCATTCCAGTATGGAGACAGTATTTTTTGGACCTCAGGTAAATGAACTCACTATATATATATGTAACATTATTTGTTGTGAAGCAGAAATGCAGCTTGAAGACAGTGAAGAGACTTGCTATTTCGCGACGTCGTTTTATTTCATTTTTTAAGAAGCAGGCATATGTACAAGCGATAAGCACACAGGACGACACAGAGAGGAATGAGGAAAAAGCTCTTGGACATTTTATCCCCGGTCCTATATAACCTATGATTTTAATAGGGAAAACATTTTTTCATAGTGCTAATATATTAACAAGACTCTGACAGGGACCTCCGACGCATGTCAATCACATGCAAGGGAAACACAGGGATCTTTCAAAAAGAATGTGCTTACTGGACAGTTTTTTACCCCTTTACGCCGAGCGTGGGAAAGCTAGACTTCTAGCCGACTCTGCAATTCAACAAAGCCTCTCCCGAATTAATTAAGTAGAGACAG
>JAPMOR010090133.1:790903-842989 GCA_026543865.1 Argiope aurantia
TTTTTTTCGTGATTCTAGTATAATCGTTTTCTAAATATCAAATATCTTATTGTAAACTGAAACAACAAAACGCATAATTGAAATCACCTTGAAAATATAAACAATGTTTTGCATGATTGGGAAAATTGTTATAGTGTAGTAAACTTGCTGTATATTGTTTGAACCTTGTTTGTAGATAGGAAATAAAAATGCACATCTCTTAACTAAGTAGTTCCATGTGTTTAGTATAGGATTCATTTCAATGTCGCTTCATTTTCTCCATTTTCAAAAGTGTCTAGCTGCAGTACTAAATACCTTTTACAGTACTGTTATTGTAATTTTCTCTTTAGTTTATTTTAGTAGGGAAATTTTGTCAGAACTTCTGACTTGCATGTCAGCCATCAGAGTTAAAAAAAAGACATACAGATCTGTAATCAAATTTGTAAACATGAAATATGATTTTTTTTTTAAATTTGAGAAAAGAGATTAAAAATACAATAAACTTGTAGTTCTAATATTTTGTAATTTAATCTAGAACTTCTCCAGATAAAATTTTAAAAATGTATTATTTTATTTATGAACTCTTGGTAAATATTATTAAAAAATGCTTCTTTTCTTTTCTTTTCCCTTTTATTAGGTGGGGCGTTCTGTGCCATCTGCCACTCGTTTATACAGAGCTCACCTAGTTCACTGGGAACTCTGTAGCATCTTGCTTTCAGCTCATAACTGTTTATGTAGAAAATTGTTGGAATATATGACACTTCTCCCTCCTTGGCAGCAATTAAAATTAGGTATTATAAATTTTTGAATTTTTTAAATATTTCTCTAGTTGATTTAACTCTTTGATTTTTAAAAAAATATTTTAATTGAGTGAGATATCAATACAGCTTGAGATAATTTTCATAAAGGTTTTATGAAAACATAATTTTTCTATTTTTTTATTATAGTAAAGCTTCTATTTAGGAAACTGTTTTTAGTAAGATAAATTAAACGATGATATTTAAAATTGATTCAAGAAGCATTAATTTTACGCATTATGTAGGGTGTGCACTCTAATAGTGGCCCAACAGCTTATTTCGAAATCAATACAGACGTACATATATTTCTAACTAGAAAAATACGTTAAATGCAGCAAAGACTTATATTGCTTCATTTAATAAGTATACTATTGAAAAATTTATGAAATCTTAATTTTTATACTGCCCTCATCATTGATAGTCATATTTCGTAAAATATTAATCACACATTTACATCTTAGACAAAAAATTTCACTCTTCTACAATAATAACTGACCAAAATATGAAGTTTTGAATTTAATAATTTTAGATCATGGGGCAGCCTCTTGGAGGATACAGTCAATTGATTGGATAAGGCAATCACTATGACAGCCCAAAGTCGTTTTAAATAGTGATTGATATTCAAAGCTTCATAAATTGGTCAAATTTTTATTGCAGAAGAATAGTGTCTTTTTGATTAAAATATTGGTGTCTATTACTAAATATTACTAATAAAACTAGAATATTGTATAAAATTTAGACTTCGTAATTTTTTCAACAGTACATTTATTGCCCGAAACGGCATAGAATACAATTCTTTATATCATTTAAAGCATTTTTCTTATTGGGACTATATGTCTATTTCTATATGAAATTATTAATAACCCACGATTAGAGTAGGTATCCTCTATGTTGTTGTTTGAAGATTTCTAGAGTATACTTTACCTTTTAAATTTATTTGCTATTTCTGAAGTCTGCCTCCTCATTTTATGTTGCATGCCATATTATTATCTTAGTGTTCATTTAAACTGCATTTAAACAATAAGTTTAAAGCTTTAAATTCGCCTTTTTATTGAATTCTTTTATTGCAAATTAAGCTACGATATTTATCCAATGTTTGCTTTATGAGCTTTAAATTTGTTGTGGTAGATTTCAGGTATAAAAAACCTGAATATATATTATATACAGGTTTGTTATGAATATTATTAATTTGATCTTTAATTTTATCTAATATCGGATTATATATAAGCTGTAAAGAAAACTTTAGACTGGTTTAGAATTTATGTGGTCAACATGTTTTTTTCAGCTGAACGATGAACAAGCAAACATCTTTTAACATATAATACAACTGTCTTGTAGTTTATTTGACTGTGTTATACGAATGCTGTCATTTAGATCAAAATATGTTATAAGGATTTATTTTTAATTCTGTACTGGTTTTGTTTCTTGTTATTTTATCTATTGTGTTTGAATTTCTTTTTCATTTGAAATTATTTTGTTGTATTTTTGCAAAATGAATATTTCATTGAAGCAAAGACTAGTCTTATATTTTAAACGTACTTAATAATCTGCTTCATCTTCGTAGAATCTTAGGATAGCATGTGACCATCTGTCACAAAAGGTTTGCAGACGGGAGGGAAGAAATTGTAATAATTTGAATAAATTCATCCTTTTAAAATTAGCTAATTTCTAATCACTTGAATTTATTTTTTTTAGTTACTTGGTTTTTTTTTCCTTCACAAATCGCAGAGTCAATAGGCGATTGTATTATAAATGCTATGTCAGCTAAATTTGGTGAACAATTTCCTTCTGAAGCTATAGAAGCTCTAGATGCGTTTTTAACAGGCTCTTTTTTCTACTTTCTAGCTTCTTATTTAGAATGTGCTTCTCCTTGATCATGGATTTAATGAAGAAATCTTAATCTTTTGAAAACTGAAATGTCTTAGTAATCATGAGAAGAATAATTTTTTAAAACTCATCTTCTTCCTTTGTTAGCACATATATGTATGTAAGCAGAAATTGTATACAAATTTGCGCAATAAATGTAAGAAATATCGAAAATATAATTTTAAGCAATTTTAAACCAAATTTTATTTTTTAAATTTTTTTCTTTAGAAAAAACTGTTTCTGGCGAAAAATTATATTAATTTTACTGATTGTGAAATAAAAAATTTGAAATTATAAGTGATGTTAATATTTATTATTGTGCAATGTAAAGTTTGGGGTATTTATTTTCCAACTTGAAAAAATTAGACCATTTGGGAATGTGAAAATTTGAGCATTGCACTTAAAACCTTCATAATTTTTTAAAGAAAGGACTAGTAAATTGTTAGGTATGTTTCTAATTTTTGTAAATGTCGTATTGAACGAATAACTGAGTTTAATTTCTCAATAAATTTAAGAATGATTGTAAGATATGAATGGCAATTTAGTTTATTGAACTTTTGATGAATATTATAAGCAGTTTCGCAATTTATTAATTTTCAATTCCAAATTTATGAAAAATAAACTTGCGAAATTTTTTGACATGCAAAATTTTATTAATTTTGTAATTTGATGGATTTCCTGAGATACCTTTGCTAAAGCATTTATCAGTAAAAAAAGACTAAACGAAAAATTTTAAAAAATTGTAAGCTCGATTTTTTTTTATTATGCTAGAAAAACCATAGTTAAATTGAGAGGAAATAATTCAGTGTTTTTTTTTCGTTGATATTATATGTTAAATGAATGAACCCTGGTCATTAGGTTTTCCTAATTCCGAATTTTATTATGTTTCTCATGATAAGATGTATAGCATTGAAATTAGTTTTTTCTTCCCTTCAAATGGATCCTTCAATTTTTAATATATTGCATATTGGATAAGAAAGAGGGTTTTTAGTGATTGTCGAAAAGGTAACGGAAAATTGTGTTTGAAAATATTTTGTATTAATATTTGGAAACTCTAACGAATAGTTTCTAAAGAACATTTGTAGTCCTGCTTAATACCATTGCAATCCATTGTTTTTGTCTTGATTAAATTATAAGAAATGGACAGTAATAACTTTTTTATGTCTCCAAAGTAAAATTTTTATTATATTTTTTTATGAATTGTGATAATGCTTTTATCTTTTCAGATTCCGTCGAGAGCACTTCCTGTTTAGAAAATATGAGTGATTTTGCAAAGGTAACTTTTTTAAATAAAAAGTTAGGAATTTAATTTGAATTTTCATTCATTAATCCACTAAAGACAATTTGAATATGAGTGATTCTTTATTTTAGAATAATTTTATTGAACATATGGAGCATATAATTATTTGTTAAATTCAAGTGAAAAACACTTTCAACATATGCCAGAAAATTATTTGTTGTAAAATATTTAATGCTGAAATTTCCGACAATAATCAAAATGCTGTATAAGCTTAAAATCAGCATCCGTT
Source organism: Argiope aurantia (assembly GCA_026543865.1). Classification (NCBI taxonomy): domain Eukaryota; kingdom Metazoa; phylum Arthropoda; class Arachnida; order Araneae; family Araneidae; genus Argiope; species Argiope aurantia. The sequence goes on from JAPMOR010090133.1 coordinate 795,075, forward strand.
ACTATCAATCGGACATGACATTGAATATATTGATTATAGAAACAGGTATTAATACTTGAAATAAGCAAATTTCGTTTTAAAAACTGGAAATATGTGAAATTTTAAAAATTATTATTAAAATTAATTTAAAATACTTTAAACATTTTTTTAAAGCTTTATTTTCTCCTAACACTTTGATGGGTCCATAACTAAGATTATGAATTGTTTATTGGTTGCCTTAGACTTTCGAAAGGGTTAATTATTTATATTTTTTTTTCAGATGCAATAACCTCCAGCATTTAAAAATATTGTAGCTAATATTATTTTTTCTCCTGTTCTTTTTGTACATATTCTAAATTAAAAGAAAATCATTCTTTTTATTAGATAAAATAGGGAAAGTAAAATAGTGAATCTTTAAAATAGTGAAATAAATAAAATTGTATACAATTGATTGAAGCGTATATGTGGCTATTATAACTTTTAAAGTTTTCTAACTTTGCTCATTTCTGACTACATAAGTTTATTTTTTATTTATTTCTTCCTTTTTAGGAATGTCATAAGCATGTGAAGAGTGGCTTAGTTCCATCCAAAGAGCAGCTATTTGGTCCTTATGAGGTACATAAAATGTAACGTTTCCTTTCATTGTTTAACTCTTTCGGCCCGATTTTTGTATGATTAAAATCCCATGTAAAAGGGCCTCTTCCTATGAAAACCCAGCAGAAAGTAGGATATATTTATCCAATAGGGAATGAAGCCTGATTTTCCTGGGCGTATATACCCATTTAAGCAGAAAGTATTAAAACAATGTATAGACAATTTTTTAAAACAAGTATAAAATATTTTTAATAAGTTAGATTTAAGATTTTTTAAAAAAAAAATTAATGCTGATTTTCCTCCTTTTTTTTCAAGGGAATGGATTCTGAAGATGAGTTTTTGATGAAAGCTAACAGTGATATTGCTCAAATATGTGGTGCTATCATAATCCTTTGGCAAAAATTTCTGGAAACTGTTCTTGGAAGAGAAAAAATACGTCAACATTTATCTCGTCAGAGACATTTTCAACGTGTAAAACGTTTTTCAGAAGCCTTTTTTATAATAGAGAGAACCAGAGATTCTGCTTTAGTTCCTTGTGATAGCAGGTAATAATTGTAAATCCGTTTTTAACATTTTTTCATGATTTTTTTTTCATTACGAAAATTATTAAATTATGCCACTAAACTATGGCATAATTTAATAATTTTAATAATGAATAATAAATTATTAGCTCTTGCATTATTTTTTGCCGGTGTTTTTATTCTTAAAAAGTAATTTTTTTTTTGTAATTTCATATGAAAGTGAGTTTTTTTTCAATAATTTACTTTTATGTGATATGTGCAATCGATTTCATGCAAGTCTATATACATTTTCTTATTGGCTATCAGATAAAGTCAATGAATTATTTATATTTTTTATTTATACAAACGTTGTTCTAGTAGTATATAAATAACTTTTGTAAATGATTTTAAGTTTTGTTGGTTGCTATCTTTTATGTCAAGAAGAGCAGTTTCACTATCATATGCCAAACAATTCATTATTTACATAATTTTTTTTATGAAAGTCGTTGACTAAATATTCTGTGAGTGTTCGAATAGCAAAAGATTTCATATTTGACACAAAATTATTTTTTATTATTCTTAAGTGTTCACAGTTTTTTATGAACTTGTTTATTCTTGCTCCAAATGTAACAAAGATAACTGGTATTTCGGTCATAGTATTTATTTTCTAAACAAAGTCAGAAATATGTTGTTCCTATGGTGTCCATAAAGCTGGAGTGATATTGAACTTAAATACCCCCCTTCCTCCCACACACATACTCACACACACTAGACCAGACTAGTTGTTCTGTACTCAAGTTTTTTGCTAACAAATTAGCATTTTTATTCAGATAAAAGATTTTTATTCAATGCATTTATTTTGTTTGGTCAAATTGCAGTACAGCTGAAATATCTGCAAATTTATATGACTTTTTTTTTTGTAAAATAATTACTGGACATTGTGTTGTGCATTGAATTTAATGCAAAAAGTTTTAACATGGAAATTCGAAAATTGGATATGTAATCAAATATAATAAATCCAGCCAGACTGTGTTTTCAGAAATATTTATAGTACTGTACAAAAGAAAAGCTATGAAATTTTATATAGACATAATGTTGCTTTGAAACATAATTTTTAAGATTTATTCCAAAATGCAAATCCATATTTAGAATCCATATATTTTTTTTGTTATTCAAAAATCTTAGTTTAAATTATTTATTGCTACTGAATATATTTCTTTATTGCATTAAGGATAGTTCTTCAGCAAAAATTAGTGATTTATTTTCATCATTATGAGATTTTGTTTGTTGTGTCTTTATAGCTTTTAAATTAAGATGAAAATTTTTTATCTATATTTTCTTGCATTATGCATAGAAGCATTTAAGCGGTTTTCAGACTGACATCATAGAATTAAGAAATGGAAAATTAAAAAATATACATAGTTATTATCAGTTTGGGAAACTTAAGAAATATCCAATTTTATGATGAAAATTCTTTTTTTTTTATAGTGTGGAAGCTTATCAAGAAGTTTCAGAAAGTTTGAGGAAATCAGCATATTTGAATTTACTACCTCCTTTAGAAGTTGAATGTATTGAATTTGATGGTGATTTAAATTCGTTACCAATTGTTTATGAAGAGCATTATCAAGAAACAGCTCGAAGAGGTTCAGGAAACAGTCAAAGCTCACGTATGTTCATTCTTATACTTATTTTAATGCACATCTTCTCATTTATAAAGATAATTATTATTACAACTTATTCCTTTAAAACACTGGTGCTTTAAAAATAATTTTAGAAACACTGTTCTTATGTTTGATTGCAGCTAAGTGTATCTTGAAATTATTGGTTTGTGCTTTAAATACCTCTTAAAAGAGTGACATCATTTTTAGAGTGGGAGAATTATGTGGTTCATATTTTAAATTTTAAAAAATTGCATGTATTTACTTAACATAAATGTATAGGTTTTTCTGATTTTTCATTTAATTTGACAGTAAGCATTTCACTGAGAAAAAAACTAGAGTTAAAAAAAATCAGAATTGCAAACCCTTTATTCCCAATGATCTTGTTACTGAAATTTCTCATTATTTTTTTCCTTCTTATTTATAAAAACAAATAATGGCAGTAATTTTTAAGCAATTGTTGGTTCTGGCAGCTTTTTTGTGATATTCTTAATTTTGCAATGAAGTGGTATGTAAACCAAGTAGCATATTTAGATTTTTGCATGATAAAGTTATTTTGAAGCGTTGTGCAATATAGTGAGACCATCTGAATTCATTGAATTGGGAATTGCTAACTTTACTTTTTTTTTTTTAAAAAAAAAAGCACTATTTGTTAGGAAAACGGTTTGTAGTTAAAAATCAACATATTCAATGGCATAGTTAGAACCTGCTTCTGGTTATAGATAGATAACTTGTACAAACATTTTTTATAACAATTAAATTGAACTGCAATAACTTCAATATATATCCTGCTTCTATAACAAAGCAATATAAACTGCACTTTTTATAAAGGTAAAATGTTTATCGGTAAAATGTCTGACAACTTTCTCACAGCTGTTGAATTACATCAAGAGCCATCAGTAAGTTGATTAACAAGTAGAAAATATGGAATAAATGAATCGTTTTCTCTAAATTAACCTACAGTGAATCAGATTATGACACATTTTGACTTAATAATGTGCGTTAAAGTATTATATTTTTAAATGTGAAAAAAATGATTTTGATAAAACTTTTATTATTATGCATTGTTTATTATAGAAACCGTTGAACTGGTTAACATTTGTTCATTTCATTTGGGCGGGGGGGGGGGGAGGGTATTCGAGAATTCGAAGATGGAAAGATAATTCTATACAGTATGTATAATTGTATAAGATGCCTACTAAAATAATTTTTTAATAAAACAAGATATTATTGTGTAGCTTACATAATGATTTTGAATAATCTAAAATGCTAGCAATCAAGTTTCTATAATAGTATTCAAATTACCAGTACATGTATAAACTAAAATTATTTACTTAACAATGCTCTAACCATTGTTAAAATTGTCCTAGTATGTTACAAATAGTGATGCTTATCTCTAATTAAATTCTATTAGCTCGTACAGGTGTTTACACTGCTTGAAGGATATTCTAAATTAGCAACAACTTTTGGACATGAATTTTCCTCTCAGGAATGGAATTCTCATTTACGTGAGCTCCTTGCAAACCAAATTCGATGAGGGTTAAATTAGATGTACTCCTTACAGTTAATTCTTAGTTAAAAAATCTTGTATTTTGTAAATTTTTTATAATTTTTATAATTATTAATTCATATATTATATTTCAGAGTCAGATTCTAATGTTAGTCTTACCGATGTGAATTTCCTTGTGGAAGAAAGTACAGATGATACTGATGCAAGTAGACGTACTTCTCAGGGTTCTCTTGGACAAAAATACAGATCACCTGACATTTCTGCTACTCCAACTAGTCCATCTGCTTATTCTTGGTGTCCTGAATCAGTTCCTGCTCTAGCATCAGGAAAATCTAGTTCTGTGACATCAAAGAAACCATCTTTAAAAGATAAATTCTTCCATAATTTTAAAGAAAATGAATATGAAGAATATGCTGTACCTTCTGGTCCTTTCTCTAGAATTAATCAAAAGATTGCTGTTAGATCAAAAATGAAATTTAGGTCTAGAACAGTTAATTTTCTTCGTCAGTTGAAAAAACCTCAGTTCGGTCAAACTCCAAGTACTGTAGTTCTATTAGGTGTCAAAAAATTAGATTCATGTCACACAGTCGCATGTGGATTAGCTAAATCAACTAGAATACCATTTGCTTTCGAAAAAGGTATACGCCATTCACAAAGTACACTTTCTGTAATGAGTACCTTGTATGCAGAAGGTAATTCAACTATTCCAAATAGTGAATCTATGCCAGATTTATCATCAGGTTATGTTCCTCCACCTCCTCCACCACCAGTGTTACAAAAAACACAGATTATGAATGGCAATTACGAAAATAAATTAAATGATTTATCGAAAGATAATTCAGACAAATCATCTTCTAGTCTATCTTATTTAGTGCCAGAAAAATCTAATTATAACAAACTTTCGTCACCAAATCACTTCACCAAGACCAATAAATTTTCTTACACTGATATAGAACTAGCAAATAAATATGCTTCTTTGAAAAAGAATAATGAAAAAATCACTGAAAATGGAGTTGATGGTAATATTTCTTTAAAGTGTCCTAGCTCCAAAGGTTTTGCTGATGACTTTTCTACCCATTCAGCTGCAAAAATTCAATCTAATAAACATTCAGAATCAATTGTTTCAAACCAGCCTTTGAAGTCGGAAGGTAAAAGTCCATTTAATATTGTAGAAAAGAAAAGGGTTTACAAATATGACCCTCCTCCTCCACTATCTATTAATTCAACAGATGTAACTACTTCAGGGAATGAAACAAAATCTAATTCTAGTGTTTGTGATATGTGCCCTCCTTCACCTCCAGTTCAGTTTAAAGATCCACCCACAAGTAATGGACAAAATGTTTCTTGTTCCTCCAAAATCGAAAAAGTGTCAAAAACAAAGAAGAAAAAACATCCCATTGAAATGGCTGCCAAAACTAATTCATCATGGTCTAATGATAGCTGCTTAACAAGTATAATTTGCCAAGGTACTCTTTTCTTTCCCAAACCTCCAGCTCAATTTGGAGATGATGCTGAAACAACTTCAGAAAGTGATCAGAATTTCAAAAACTCTCCTGAAAAACCAAGGAATGTTAAAGAACCTTCTAGTATTTCGAAAGATACAGATACAGATGATGATTTTGCTGAATCAGCAGATAATGCAAATGCTAAAACTATGCAAGATAATATAGCTTTTTTTGATACCAAATGTACTATATTCGAGATGTTAAATGATCTGTCAGAGACCAATGATTCATATTCTTTCGCACCTGATAATATAACTGGAGCTCCTGTAAGCTCCAATGAACGCCAAAGGAGTTACAGCCTTAATGTAGAAAATTCTAATGATGAAGAAACTCCTAGTGTCCGTAGGGCATCTGTTATTGGAACTGAAATGATCAGGTAAGGGATTTTTAATTTATTTTATATATTGTGTATTTAATTTATTGAATATATTTTATATCATTGCGCATATGACACAAGGATTAATGATCTTTTTTTACTGATGTATCATAATATGAGACTAATATAGGTTTTTGTAAGACAGTTTTGTTATTGATTAATTTTTTCCTCGGTCTATTTCTCGTCTTTTGTAATTATACATGGGTTTTTCAGAACAAATTATTGTTTTGTCTTTCCAGTTTAAATGCGGACAGTTAATTTAAAAATGAAAAAAGTACCTAAAATGTGTCAAGACTCTCATGTTCCTTTCCCTTTCAACTGAAGCAAGATTTTCTTGAAAATAATATTTATTGTGTGGACTTGTAAAAGCTTGTTGGTCTGAAAATACAAAACAAATAATGATAATGTGAAAGAGCAGAAAATGGAAAATTCTGTTGGTATTTGCTTGCTTCCAATTAAATAAATTTTTCTAATGGCCTCAAAAATGCTAAGCTTTGTCTGATTCCTTATAGCTTTAGTTAGAGTGTATGATGATGGATAAATGGAAATTGCTGAGTGCTCCTAACTTGCATTCATTGTTATAAGTGGAGAAATATGTATTAGTCTTTATTGTATTAGATAACTTAATTTTATTCTATGATATGAAAGGTTATAGTTGATGAAATGTATAACATTGTTAATGTTTGTCCTATTTTAATACTGGTCCCATTAAACTATTTTTAGTAGTTATTTTCCCTTCCGCTATTTAAGGCATCAAACATAATGAAATACAGAAGCATTCTTAAAAATCGTTGAGGTGCTTTATGTATAAAACGAACAAAGGTTAGCAGTACTTTCTGCCCGTTCATTTCTAAAGATTGAACTGCTGATGTTTCAACAAGTAGACCAATCAGTTTTAAACAAAACCTGACAGTGGTTTATTTTTCAAAAAAATCATTGAAATCAAGGTGTCTACTCTTCCTTTGCAAATACTGATGTTTCTATTTGAATTGGATTTAAAATTAATGTGCATATCGCTTTAAGATGGGAATTCTTTTCTTCGTTTTTTTTTTATATCGCTTCAAATGAGAAGTATCATTAAAAATTTTTAAAAGCACCTGACAGTAAATGAAGAACATATCTTAAATCTTCATTTTAACAATCATATTATAAAATATTTAGAAAATGTGTTTCTGTTTATCAAACATTGCATAAATAATGAAAGAAAGTAGTTCTATACGATTTCAATCGAAGTGTTCCTTTACAAATGTTTTCTGTAGATTCTTGAATCTTTTTGTGACCTTTTCAGTTCTGCAAAGAATTGTTATATATAATCAAGTAAAATATTCCGGCTATTGTGTATTAGAAAGAGAGAATAATTCTGAAACCATGTAAAAGTTATTTCCGTGTTATGTTTTTTGAAAAAAAATCATACAGAAGGGAAATGTAGTAATTTTTAAGTGCCAAGATATGAATTCCTTGTTTGGATAATGCTACTTTGATTTGTTATAAGCATGGATAACTTATGTATAAGGACTACAAAACTGCAGTACTACAGTAGCCCCAACTTTTTTCAGTGCATAAAATAATCATTTACTTTTTTTTTGTTTTTCTTGCAATATCTAAATAATTTTACCATTTATTAAAATTTCCTTTGGACTATTGAGATGAAATGCAGGAGAAAAGAAACCAAGGTTATTTTATAGCAGAAAAAAGGGAAAAGCTGAGTTACTTTGGTATGTTCTCCTTCTGAGAGAATTGTAGCATTTTATCCCAGTTCTCTTCAACTGGGGCTTGCACATTTATTATGTCATTTTTTTGTAAATACGATTTTTATCTGAGGAAAATAATATGATCCATAGCAATAGCAGCCATCGTCAGATGCAGAGGGAGGTCATGACCTCTCCCCTAAACCTTAGACAATATTTTATTATCTGGAACAAATACTGCTATAGAGTTGATTCGCATTTGAGCGAACTATATATGATTGTTTGATTTAGAAAGAAACTTTCTTGGAAACCAGATATATAAAAAAAATGTAATAAATTTGTTTATTTTTATAATCCATCCATTTGTAGCCTTGTATATCCAGTCATCTTGAAAAGTCTTTAAAAAAATAAAAACTTCATTGATGAACAGTCAGTATGCCGTAGGGGACTCGCATGTGAAGTCACTGTTACTAACATTAGACCTAATACCTTCTATACAGTCAAGCCAAGACGACATGTCTATAAAGGAGTATTATATGTTATATATTATCAAAGAAGAAAGAATATGTTATATATTACATAATCTATGTATTATATAAAGGGTACTAAGTTGGGTGTATGTAATGTTAACTCTCGGCTGTCATGGAAACTTTAAGTAATTAGTTGCACTAATACTTTCTTATATTTCCTACGAACGCTTCAGTGAATGGAACTTCAGCAAATGCATTAACATTCAAAATTACCGCTGTTTACCTAGAGATATGTTGCAATAAAATTTTTATTTTTCTTTTGTTCAAAGTATAAAAAGAGAGCATATAGTAATTGTCAAAAGGCTTCTACCTCTGAATTTCGAGGTATCTCTACGTTTTAGACAGAGGCGGAAGCAGAGATTTTCCGACGAAGGAGTGGATGCTAATAAGATTTCTCTGATTTTACTTCAAAATAAAACACATTAATTAGTTTCATATGTATGTCAAGGTAATTAGTATGTAATTCAATTATAATAAATAATTATTTGCAATAATTAACTATTTATATGGTGTTGAGAATAAAGAACTATACAACCGAACGACAAAGAATGATAGTAAACGAAAAATTTATATAGGTGCAAATTGAATGTATTGCACGAAATATTTGAAAGAAATTTTCACATTATTTAAATTTTATAACAACATTAAATAATAGATGAAACAAGCGAATACAATTATCTACTTATTAAACTTCTCTATTGAACTATTTATACGTTAAAAATTAAATTTACGTTAATTAAATTGATATGATTGGGCATTATATGAAGTAAAATCAATCAAATGAAATGTTAAAGAATTCAAAATAAAATTCTGTTCGTTTATCAATCAGTTACAGTAAAGTATTGATTACAGTAAATGCTATTATTTTTAGTGAAAAAATAAATACGTATTAAAATAAAATTGCTATTTTTCTATAAAAATTAAAGTATTAGTACCAAATTTTTTAATTAAAAAGTATTTTTGTTAGAATATTTTTTTCTGATAAATTTATAAATACATGTATTTTTTAAACTTTAAGTTTGTATTTTTTACGTCCTCAAACTAAATCAATTATATTCTATCAGATAGAAGAATTACACTATAACACAAGGAGAATATTTTTATATAATACAAAATTCATACGAATCCTTTAAGCATTTTAATGGTTTAAAAAAAGCTTTTCCATAAGTTAGACTTTCATTAAAAGATAACAGTAGAAACGATTTAGTATGAACACATAAATTATAATGCTAAAATTATGTTATAAAGTATAAAAATAGTTTCAAAGCATGAAGGATGAAAAAATTACCTTGTACTATATAGCTTTACTATCATTATTATGAAATTATCTATAATATTCTTCCCACTTTTCAATATTTCTGCCAAGTTACAATGTTAGTGTGTGCATTCATTATAACATCTCATGCTATATGAAAAACATGGTTGTCTTGGAAATTAAATGTAACAATAAATGGAACTTAGTAAAAATCGAATTCATTCTTTCCTCATATTTAAAAATCTTCGACAAGAAATTTTCAAATGATATAAATGACTAAAAATAATAATTTAAATATGGATAATCACTTGTTTAGAATTATACACAACCCACTTATGCTTTCAGTTTAGGACAGTTGAATTGGACCAGTCTTTAAAATATTAAGCATATTTTATTATTCATCATAAAAATTGTAATATGTAATTTCCAAAACATTAACACAAGTATATAAATAAGTGACATTCTATAATGAAAAACTCACTGCATGAAAGAATAAAAAATAAAAATTGTCTTTCTTAAAGAAAATATTTTGTCTTTAATGTATATAATAATTGCGAATAACAAAAACATTAGAATACTAAAACAAAGAGAAAACTAATTGCTTTTGATTTTTTTTAAATCGATTACCCTTTTTAATTTTTGAATATTCTTCGTGGTGATATCAGAGGAAAGATTGCTTAGTAAGCAAATATAAAAAAGGGCAGATGAATGGCATATCTGAAAATTGTCTCAAGTACAAATGCAAAATACTTTATTTAGCATTAAGGATCCATATACAAAACAATGTTTTTACTAGAATTTAAATTTTTGGTAAGAACCCTGTAGTTCCTTGTTGTATTTTGCAAATTCAACCTTTCATATATATCCCTCCCCTTCAAAAGAAGGGGAGGGAGAGGAGTTTACTCCATCCCTTCTCGAAAATTGTTACACTCGAATCATATGTACATCGAAAATGTCCGATTATAAAAGGAATTGCTTTCATGTTTATCTCCAATTTACAAAACTTCTTTTCTTTGTAAAGACATGAAAATGGTGAAAGCTTATCTCTTTAAAAAATATTTTATTACATACAAAATGAGATATAAACAAGACGACTGAAATGCTGAAACACCACATAAGTCTTCTTCCCTGAATGTAATAATCTCTGAAGTAAGGAATATATTGAATTTTATCTGCTGCAATTTATCTTCAAATAATGAGCATCCATTTTGTTTTCTTCTCTTTCTCCATACCGAAAAAGAGTGACAAAGTGTGCCTATAGTCTTCAAACCTGCTTTAGGCGTTGAAATATTTTCTTGGCAGCGACGGGAATTATTGACTTCTTGTCCACTTCACACACTAATTACTTTTCTTAACGGATCTTTGAGAAAATTTTTCATAGGTAGAAAAGCAAACAACTTTGTGTATTTCTTTTTTTAATTATAATTAGCGTTTTGTCTTGGAATTTGTATACACCTTTTATATGAAGTTGCAAGAAGTATTTTTAAATAATTTTTAATTGGAGAATGTGAATTTATGGAATTATCATTTTTGGAATGAATTCATTCAAAAATAAGAAATATGTTCTTAAATTCGAACTCGCCTGTTTTCATCTTTTAAATGTGGAAAGCTATTTTTTAAAACTTTTTTTCTTAGAACCATTGCGAGCTTGAATGCTCTCCAAGTAAGTTTTTTTTTTTTTTTTCGCCATTAGGTTTTTTTTTTTTTTTCAGTTTGTAAGTATGATTATTTTATAATCTTTTTTTTTTCCATGAATCATCATTTTAGCAAGATACGCTTATTCATATGCCGTTAAAAACATTTGGAATAATATAGTTTTTTTTGTCGTGAAGTAATTGGCAGAAGGGGGAAAAAATCACATTCCGATTTCATACTTATAATAGTGAATATGAAATTTGAATAATCTTGAAATGAACTCTTTTAACAAATTTAGTGGGTTTTTATAGAAATTCTTTAACTGTGCATAACAATCTACCATACCATGTATTCTTACTTTTTGACTACAAATTGCAGTCGTTATTATTTTATTAATGAAATAATTGTAGCACAGGGCTCCCATGGGACTTAAAAAAGTCGTGAATATCAAAATTATTTTAGGGTGCCCCTAAAAGGGCCATAATTTTCGTTCCGAGGCTGTGAAAACAAGCTTTTTTTAAAATTCTAAGTCCTTAATTTCTGAGGCTTTAATTTTATGTATTAATTGAGTTTCTTTTTAAAGTAAAGTAGCAATACCGAATTCTTCAAAACTTCTGAGATATGATTATTCAGAAACAGTTATTATTGATAGTTTTTTTTGTTTGTTTTTGTTTGTATTTAGAAAAAGATAACTTTAACAAATTGCGAAAATAATGCAGACACTTTTTTTGCATTCTTAAGGGCAAGCTGATATATAAAAAGTTTTTTCTTGTAATAAAGCAATCAAAATTGAGAACTTAAAATGACAATCTATTCTAAAATCAGAATTAGAAAGTAGCGAGGAGAAGTTAAATAGAATGCTTTAAAAATTAAAACAGCATTAATCCCCCCCCCACCTTGTAATGACGTTTTTAAATCGGATGCATTTATGTATATTCAAACATATAAAATTTGACTTCTGAAAAAATGTTGCAATTTTTATGTTCTTCATATTGTATGAAGAATACAATTGGGATGAGAAACATGAATAATGTTCATTCTTTTTAAAACATTTCAAAATCAATAAATCTTTGAAATTTAAATTGTTTATATTCAAGAAACGAGTGGGAACCCTCTGTCTTAATAAATTGAAATAACAGATTGTTTATATTTAAGTAAATCCAACTACTCATTTTATTTACACCATTAGTTTATGTTGAATTCATATCATTTGATAACAACAAAACAATTCTTCATAGTAAATCTACATTGCACGAGAAAGGTGACAGTAGCTGCCTCTGTTTTTACGAGAGTTTGCTGAAGCCATTCACCAGACATGGATATATAAAGAAGTAAAATATAATAATTTATAAAATCTTGGAAATTTTTTGCTGCAAAAAGATACGACTGGACAAATAAAATATCGCTTCTTTTGTTAAGAGTTCAATAAAATTTAAATTGGATAAAGCAAAACAGAAGTTGTCCATGCATTTGTTGCATTATCCAAACGCCCCGGTTTTGTATAAAACTGATTTTCCTTCTCTCTGACAGTTTCGCCGACAGTTGATCAAAACAGTCGATAAATGTAACAATACATACAAATTTTTATCCGGCGTATTGACTTTCCTAGTCGACTGTCTGAAATCAATGGGCAAAACGCCACATATGATTCACCTGGTGAGGCTGAATATTTGACATTTGAATCAGACTTCCGACATTCTGCAGACTTAATTATTGTGCACAGGGTCGTCAAATTCGGGGGAAAAAAAAAACCCTATTTTGGTTGTTTGCCGTGTAATAACTTTTAAGACAGGATTTAAGTTATCAATATCTTTAATGTTCAGTTCTCTTTACCTCTCTTCCAAAGCAGTACATATTTTTGACGATGAAATTCTTTATCGACGGATGAGGGGCAAGCGGTTACGAATAAGTGGCTATCGCCCCATATTGCCGCCCTTTTGGTTTTATAGCTCCTGAAATTTCATCCACGTTCCCTCGGAAAAATAAATTAGAACCATGTTTATATGAACATAATTCAAAAACCGAACAAATTCGATGAATAAAATTCGGTACGATATCTATATTGAAATCGAATATCAATGTCAAATTTTGGTCAAAATTTATCAATGAAAATATGCCGACTATGTGCATCTTCGTATTATTTGATAGGCATACCAACATAAAAAAAAGTTTTTTGGTATTTTCCTCAATGTAAAACCAGTTTTATTTTTCAATATTTTTATCACTAATAATATTATTATTATCCTTACATACATATTTATATTAACTTTACACCTCTTTAATTTTTTGATTGCTTAGCCATATTTTTGTAAATCCATACGGAAGAATTCCACAAGAGTATGGAAAGCTACAAAAACAATTGAAAATTAATTTAAGAGAGTGTAATTTAAATTATGCCAAAATTATGCAATGGCTTAAGTTGCATCCCACCCCTGACGGTAATGCATGATCCACCGCTGGTTACAAGGAAAAAATTTCCGTTCATGCTGAAAATTCCGCATTAATATTTGCATTATACATAGACACATAATTCTGTGAAAGTAAGTTTTTTTAAACCATTTCATATACAATACAGATTAATTAAACTGTCTTTCAAAGTACTTATTTAATCAACTAATATATACTTTTCACATCCTCTATCTTACAATCATGTACTTTAAGAAAACTGTACTTGTTGATCTTCCTGAGTTTGTCGTAGTATCAAGAAACTTGTCAAATTCTCGAAAAAAGCAATCAAAACATGACGCTAAATCCTGACTGAATATTTATTACAAAAATAGATGTATCCCGTTCTGCAATTCCTGTATATAAAAGTTAAATGGGAGAAGTGCCAATTGATCTTAAATAAAAACGATATATTTTGTTTGTAATTTTTCTTTAAAAAATTATTTCTTTAAATTGCAAAAATTATTAATCAGTGTGAAATAAAAATATTAAAAAATGTATATTTTTACTATACTACATTTTTACCAGACATCAGACGCTTTTATTGATTGCATGTTTTGATGTATTCTTATATATACATAGACGAATGATTCAATGATAAAATAGTTACTGTGAAGTCATGCATTTCTTTTTTAGCTTTAAAAATAATTAAAAAAAGGTGAATAGCCTTTTTTTTTTTTAAATGTGAAGTATACTTTTTATTTGAAATTTTTATTTAAAAAAATATTACAAGTGAAACTTGCTTTTGTATAAAATTAAGGCTAAGTAAAAATAAACTAATATTAATTTATTTGTTTAGAAGAGAGAGAAAAAAGTGAATTTGTATATGTAAAATTTACTTTCCTGTTTATGTATTATCGGATGAAGAAATTTTTACTTAAGGATTTTGTTTAAGGGTTCCCCCCCCCCAGTTTTGTGCGTATTTGAATTTATAGCCTGGCATTAAATGAAAAGCAATAAAGGCACTGACTTTTTCTCTTTTGTCAATTTAAATTTCACACATTTATTTCCCCGTTAAATGCCACTGTTAAGTTAGTCAAACTTGTATTAAAAATTGAAAAGTCTTTGTAATGAGTTGTATTTATTATTTTTAATTAGATAATAAGAACTGCATCAATATCTAACTACTATAATTTTTTTTTTGGAAGTTCGTCTTTTTTTTTTTTTAATCTGATTGCAAATAAATATTCCTTTATTTTTTTTAGCTTTGTGAAAGCAAAAGAAGAATTTAGAAAACAATTACAGTATCCTTGGTTATGGTACAGGTAAACATGGCTTTTTGAAATTAGCTTATTCTTTATGAATGCCTTTGTACTATTTTTGTCGGCTTGGAAGTGATTATTTTTTATCGAAGTTCACTTCTGTTTATCATTAGTTATGTGTAAAAAAGATTTAATTGATCAACTGAATCAAAATACATTAATTTTTTAAGAAATTCTTTGTAAATTTTTAAATTAAGAATGTTCTACTCCTCATTAATGTACTTTGTTTGATTTACAACGTGTTCTTTATATACTGCTATAGGTTTTCAAGAAGAAGAAAGAAAAAAAAAAGATAATAATAATTGCCGTTACTTTGCTTTGTAAAAAATATGTAAATATTGTTTCAATTTGCATTTATCAAATACCGATTTTATAAGTGTTAGAAAGCTTTAACTAACCTCTTTATTTTCGTAGTTTTAAAAATTAATATTCAGCGTATTATCTTCTGCCTGTTCGTTTTAAAAATAGCCTTCATTCTCAAGAATGAATCCAATAAGTCATGTTCTATATTTAATAAACATATTTATTTTTAAAACAGTCACGAAGAAAAGGTGGGGGAAAAAAAAGGAAAGGTCTGCAGTAGAATATACATGGTTGTAACAAATGTGCTCAATATTCTAATAGTCATCTATGGTTATTTATTATCTACTGTGATCTTCTGGAAAAAAAAGAGATCATAAACAATTTTTATAGAAACAATCATGGGCTGTTTTATTGTAATAACAAATAAATAGTTTTTAGATTTTAATGTTTTTTTTTTTTCAGTTTTACATTCTTGCTTTATTAAATTTTTTAAAGATTGGAAAGCAGAGTGGGTGAACAGTATGTAGTAATATTAAATGGAAAGCAGCTGGCAAATATTTTAAAACTTGTTAATAAATAATACATAGTTTGTGATTCAAATAAAAATATTAAAAATATTTTTCAGTGACTTCCCTAGCCTTGCATCTGATGTGCCGTATTTTCAATGTGACAATGACTTAAGAGCTTTTAGTCCTGAGGGTATGCATATGGTAGTGTGTGTTCATGGACTGGATGGTATGAACTTTTTTAGTATTTAATGCTTTAATTTTATTTAGCTTCATTAATTGGGCCTTCACTTTACAAATTTCAGATTATTTGATCATTCATAAATCATAAATTTTACTAAATATGTCACGCCTTTCAGTTATTTTAATATGGTTTTTTTACCTTCATTATTAGTAGATTTAAATTTGAAATTGATATTGAAGGAAACAAATAAAAAGTCATCATTTAGCTGTTCAGCAACATCAAATAGCTATAATTGCTTAATATTATTTATGTATTAGATTAGCGGAATATTTAGATGCGATACATTCTACAATTGATTGAAGCAGAGTAATTCAGTGCAATGGCAAAAATTTAATTTAGCTGGAACTGTTTCATATAATTTTTAATTGTTTCATAGAGCATTAAAACAATCAATAAACAGAGGCATGCTCCAAATAAATATTTGAAATAAATAAATAATTTATATATTTCTCTTTTTTTGTTTACTCATAATCATTATGTGACGTTATAAATCGTTTAAGCCTAAAATGTTCTAGGGAAATAATTTTGATTTTTTTCAAACAATATCCAATTTTACTTCTGAAGTTAGGAAATTACTGGTTTCATTTTCTGTTACAAAGAAAATGGAATGTTGGGATGATAGCTCTAGTTTTAGGAAAAAATTAAATAAGAGATCACAATTTCTCAATTACAAACACATTTGTTGTAAAGTTTATGCAAGAACATGATATGCACTTGACAACATTCATACTAAATACAGCGATTTAAACTTCCCATTTAATGGGTTTCTTTTAAGATTTAAACGATATTTTCCAAGAATGGTACTATTTTTAGCGAAAGCGGCGACGGAAATTTTCTGCCAGGAGGGCAAACAGAATATCTGTAATTTGTCAGAATAACACACAGTAACTCATTTCATATTTAAATAAAGGCAAATAAGAATTTAATCGCTAATTTGACTATAATTAATAATTATTTATATTGATTAACTATTTCTACTAAGTCAGGGTAATAAGAATCCTATGACCAAACGACGTTTAATGATAGAAAATGAAGAATCATCTAGCAGCTAGAACTGCTAGAAGCTCTTTCATGATTTTTATGTTTAAAATAATTGATAATATTAAGGAACCAATCCACCAGTTATAAATATTGCGACAGATTTCGCACTATTTATTTCTTTTGAAAGTTAATGATACTTGGATATGTTATCAATAATCCCTCTGCTCTCAACCACCGTCTATTTTGGAAAGATATCTCAAACTCTACTTTACTGTACATTCTCTATGGTGACAGAATTTCCCAGTTACAGCCGTTAAATAAAATATCTAATGTACGAATTTTTATTTTCTATGATAGTTCATGACTCCTATATACATCATTATGGATCGTCTCCTCCGCCTCCATTCTCTTGAGATTTTGCAATATAAAACTTACAGAGGCAATCTCAACAACTAGACAGATTTCGTCAATTTTCGTCGAATTAAATTCGCAACTTTGAAAACATAGCTAAGCAATCAAAATAATCTACCATTACTATGCAATTATAATTTATTATGCATTTTCTTTCTAAAATAGTATTTTGATAATGTGTTTCATTAAAACTGATATCATAACTAAATGAATATCATTAAAGAAGTCGTTGAAGATGGCTAGAATTTATAAGATTGATTTAATCATGTCAATCTGTTTCAATGAACTACATTTTATCACAACATATGTATAATGAAGGTATAGTTACAATAATACAAGTAAAAATTATGCGATAAGGATAAAGCATTCTGGCTGGTTAGCTATACTTCAAAGTTGCAAAATTGACAATTATGCACTGAGAATTAATGAAATTCGAATTGTTTAGGCCTAGTACTGTATCAAAGTTTTAATCTATGATATTTCTTGAAATGTACAGGAAGGAAGTAAAAGAACATTGATGTTTTGTTCTAGAATCATAATTGTTTACGTGAAATAAAAATCTTCGAAATCAGTACAGTGGTTATGGATGCGAACTTTGTCGTAAATTTTCTCTATTTATAATTTACACTGAGATAGTGTTTTAATTTTATCTTGAAAATGGGGCTCATATGAGGGCAAGTGACAGTTGATGACATATCTAAAGGACATAAACTTTCACGGGAAACAAATATTGTTTAAATTGGACCAGAGGTTGGGATTTGGTCGCTGGTTCATTTACTTTCCTCGTTATTTTAAATATATAGATAGCATAATATGATGTGTAATATATCGAGCTGATACTGGATATAAATTTACGTATTATTTGAATATTATAACAAAATAAAATGATAGATGAAACAAGAGAAAATAATTATCTATTATTAAATTTGACCTTTGAATGATGTTTTAAGCTAAATGTATTTATGCGAATTAAACGGACGCTATGTGAAGTGAAATCAATCAAATCAATTATTAAAGAACTTTTCAAGTCAATTTTGGATCGTTTACAAAAACATAACTCCATTAGTTAATATGTTGTAACATTTTTGAAGATGTTAATAATTACTTATTTAGAATAAAGTTACTACTTACTAAAAATTTAATTATTAGATCAAATTCCCCCTAAGTAAATGTATTTATCCGACTATTTCTTCTGGTAATATATATATATTTGAATTAGAAATTTGTATTTTTGAATTCCTTTAACTGAAACAAATGTAAGTTCTTTTAAAAGTAAGAATTATAATGAACAACAGGGAACATTCGTATACTGCAAAACGTTAGCAAATTTTTTTAACACTCTAATTGTTTAAAAAGTTTTTCCATAAATTTAATGCGAGTTAAAAAGTTACATTTTTTTTTCTTTTCTTAAGGATTCAGTAAACATTTAATCAGGGAAACAGATCAAAAATAAGCTCTTGTATTCGCTGTAATACTCTAACACCCACATCTTGCATAATAATAATAATCTAATTTTTCCTGGCAGTTCCACCAATAAAAGATCAAAATAGTCGACGGGAGTAAAAATCCATTTAAATTTTCGCCCATCGTTTTGATTTCTTAGTCAACTTACCGGGGGTGGGAAGTCGATAAAACACGACTCCTGATTCACTTGTCACCTTGTTAGTTACTCTGCAAAATGTAGTGCAAATTACAGTCTGAATGAATGGCAATAGAATTGAATCCTAAAAATCTTGTCGACTTCCATAATATTGATTTCTTTGCCGAGTGACTGAAATACAGCAGATTCACTTGTCATCATACCGTTAATTTGCTAATGTAGTACAAACTACTGGCTGAATGTATGATAACAGAATATCCTACGTATCATTGACTGAGCCATTGTTAACCAAGTTGTCAAATTCAGGGACAATTCACATATTTAGATCTTCTTCCGAAACAATCAAGACTTTACCGACGAGGGGAGCAAGTGGTCGCCGACAGGGTGGTAATTGCCACCCTTGTTCCCCTATTGTCATCATCTCAATTTTTTTGTTCCTTTCAATTTAATAAATGCGCCTTTTTTTTTTGTTAATATGTTTTAACGTAAAATAACAATTAAAGAAATTTTAACTCTACTATGAACTAAGACTTTAAAAACTTAAAAATGTTTACTTTTTAAAATTCGAAAGTAACTCTCAAACCGCAGATATAACAATCAAGTAATCCTATCAGAAACGGCGTATTCAAAAAAAAAAAATTTTTTTTTTTTTTTACTTTCTTTACAAACATTTGAAGTGAAATATTTTGAATTAAAACTCTTGTTTTGCTCGTAGAAATGCGCAAAATTCTTTATTTATTGAAAGCTTTTTTTTAACTTTGTGGGAATATATTTGGAAAGAGATGTTTCATTCAATTTATTATTGAAGGGAAAGTTATATTCTTTTAAATAAATGGGTACTTAATACTAATACATCAAAGCTTCTACTAAAATGATGTTAAAATTAGTTATTAACTTAAGTAGATGAGTAGTTATTTTGCTCAAATTCAACAATAACTGATTATTCATTAAAATGAAATTAATTTTACTAGGACAATATTAAGAAAATATGTGTTATTTCTGCATTATACAGTTTATATGAAAATTCAGAATAGATTTTTACACTGATATGCGTAAATTATGGACAAACACAAAACGGGAATTCCGGCACTTCAAGTAAATTTTGAATGCCAAAGGTGTTCAAGACTCCGCACTTTAAGTAAATTTTGAATGCCTTGATATAATTTCAAGATTTGGTAAAATATTTTAATTTTAAGATGGGTATTTCCAATTAAATAAAAGATTTGAATAGTATCATGAATATATAATCTAAACTGATCAGCATTGGGGAAATATATTGTTCCCAGATGAAAAAAATAAGTATTTTTCATCATTCAGGTCAAGGTACCATCAAAATCAACGATTATCTATTTTTTTCTGTGTCTGTTAATTCTTGCAGGGTTGCCTAGGTCCCAAGTTTATGGAACTCGTAGCTGAGGAGAAAAAAATGTATCGACTTTTCTTTATCAGAAATTTTGTTTTAAATAAATTATTTAATAATATTTGGAATTTCAGTTTTCAAGCTTAGAAATTATTGGTCAAATAGAAATAAATTTTATTTCTGATTAAAGAAAAAAAAATGATAGTTAGGAATGATTTAATGACAAATTAGATTATGCTTACCCTGCTACAAAATGACATTACTATACAAGCCAGCTTAGATAAAAGACTTTTAGTTAAGGCTTCTAGGATGTACAGAGTAGGAGGCTGTATTTCCGAGAGTATTCTGGAACAACATTAGGTTTAAAAGAATAAATCAAAAACCGTGAAGTTAGTATATTTTCTTATAAAGAGAAAATATACTAATTTGTAATTGGTTTTTCGCAGTTATGCGTGATGTTATATAATAACATATAATGCACACATCAACAAAATATTTATCAAAAATTTTCCATTACTTTACAGTTGCTTTAATTATCAATAAAAGGCCCAATCTTAGTTAGAAAAAAGACGGTCTAGATTGGGTTATTACTTCTGCCACTTTGGGACCTCCAAATCTTTTGTTACGACTCTGAATTATGCAGTTTCTACATAAAAATTATTTACTTAAGATGAGGCAAAGAAGTAATTTTTCTTCAATCGTATCAGTTGCAAGTGATTTTAATATAAATATGTCTCTACAAGCAAAGCTTATAAGATTCAAATATTACAAAATTTTGTTTATTTCCTTTACAATAAGAGCGAAATATTTATAATGCAAAGTAAATAATATTTTTATATCTTCCAAATCTACTTTTTTCTCGCTTAATTTCATCTCTTACGCTATTAACTCAGGTCAGTTTCTCCATTTAGTTAATTTTTATAGCTTGTATTTTATTGCGTGAATATATTTTACCTTTGATAAATTTTATATTGAAAATTGTCATCATCCATGCTTATCATTTGTTTGTAATTCTTTCAACTACTTGCTCTGTGTACATACATTTTAGTGGGTTATCATGTAAGGCAACGTTTACAGGTTAAGTCGAAAATCATGGACGAAATTTTAGAGGTGATCAAATATATCTAAACAACTGCACAGAAGTGTGCAATGCAATGGTAAATTGCTGGGAGATAGTACTACTATTTCAACAAATGATTAAACAAAAGAGCAATAAGGGAGGAATAATCTTTGTAGATAGAAATGTCAGAATGTTATGAAAAATGCAAAAACTCCATGAAAGTATACCACCTACAATAATGCAAATCTTACACTTGCAATATAATGAGCTGTGATCTTTCTGAAAAACGCTAGGTATTTTCTTGTGCATTCCCAGTCATATAACTGTCTTGTCAACTTTGGAGTTAGTGGCGCTATCATAAATGGAGCTTTTTATATATCTAGTAGAAAAACACGTCAGGCAAGAGTCTTTTGATGATTCTACTGATCAAGTTGTGGGATCACACTGACCACCTGAATACCCCAAGTGATGTAAAAAAAAAAGTACCTCAGTGTTCTGCATACTCAAGGTAAAATAAAAACTGAGTTCACTATTGTATAAACTGAAAGTAGAGATCAAATTCATGCCCAAATAAGAATTGATTCTTCATAATTCATTAATATCATTTTCCTTGGGTAACAGTTAAAATATAATGAACGTTCATTTAAAAACTTGTTTCAATAAAAAGAAGTATATTTAGAAACCATTGAAGCTTGAACAAGTATATGTCTTCTGGTGCTTCCTCTGTTTTATTCTGAATGTGTACTTTGTAATATAATCTCTTCAAATTTTGAATTTACAAAATATTATTTTCAATTTAAAATATGGCTAAAGAATGAATTACAAAATTAAATATGTAATCAAAATCTATAATTTCTTTTATATATTGCACGCTTTGTTTGAATCAAACAGCTCACATTTGAATGAAAGGTGACAGTCTTCCTACTTTATTTTTTTAATGTTTTACTTAAAGATATCGATCCATTTATAACAGTTTTATTTTATTTTATTTTTAGGAAATAGTGCCGATTTGAGATTGGTTAAAACATATTTAGAGTTGGGATTGCCGACTGTTAATTTTGAATTTTTGATGTCAGAAAGAAATCAGGTATTAATATTTCCTAATTTTCAAAAAGCGTGTTTTTGTATATGGTTTTTAATTTTCAGAGAAGAAAATATTTACTAAATCTGTTACATTTCTCAGGGCGAAACATTTGATGATTTCGATACTATGACAGATCGTTTAGTCTCTGAAGTAAGTTATTATATTGAAGTCTATGGGTTGAAACCTGCAAAAATTAGGTGAGTTTTAGAAATTTACTTTTTGAAACAGTTTTGTTGAAACGTTCAAGTGTTAATGCTTTTTAGTAATTACTTTTATTCTTTGTTGAATGTATTAAAAATTCATGTGAATGCAATTAAGATTTATTTGAATACTGAGGATTTTATTGATCTTTTAAGAAAATGAACTTTGACTTCCCTTCATGTTGTAAATAATCCTAAACTTTGAAATTTTTAATTTTATTTCGGTAAGCTTTTCTCATTTTTGATTTAAATTATATAATTTTGTGTAGAACATTTTTTTTAATTCTGAGATCCCCTC
The DNA here is from genome assembly GCA_026543865.1 of Argiope aurantia. Lineage (NCBI taxonomy): Eukaryota > Metazoa > Arthropoda > Arachnida > Araneae > Araneidae > Argiope > Argiope aurantia. Next base: position 818,059 of record JAPMOR010090133.1, read on the forward strand.
GTTTTTCTGGTCATAATCTATTTTTAAATAAAAATCTTACAGAATTGAGATAGATTTTTATAATTGTCTTCTGTTCCTATGTGCTTAGATCATCAATGATTTATTTTATATTAAATTTGAAATTTCTGCAGGGTATACTTAGGTGTAGGGGGTCTTCTCTTATATCGATACGTTTTTTTTAAATTTTATTTTTGTCTTAAAACGCCCTGGAATTTTGTTTCAACACCGTTATTTCAATAGATTTTCAAGATTTCAAAAATAACTTTTAAAATTTGTAGGAGTGTCTGCAGAAAGGAGGTAGCTCTATTCTGCAAGAGTTTTGAGTTATCTTACAGTCGTGTGGTAGCAAATAAGCTCTTATGTTTGGCTCTAATTGTTAATTTGAATGTTACTTAAGAAATACTACTTCTTATCTTGTTAATCTGTTGCAAAACAAAATTAGTTCTTTCACTTGCCTCGATTTTGCTATTGACTTTAAAGCCTTTAATAATTATGTCGCCTATGCCCTATCACTTTAGTCTGCAAAATATAAATATTTAATGGTAATCCTCAAAATTATGTAACTAATCATAAACAGGAATAACAAAATCATATATCCTCAGTAATCCACATAAACCTATAACTAAATTGTTCGTGTTTTTTATTGAATTTATCCAGATAGTACAACATCTGAGTCAGGCTTTACTGAGGGAAAATGTGCCAGCAGGAAGATGCAATTTTCTGTTGATAAAACCAAAATATATGCTGCATTTCAGTGGAAGTTTTCTTTAATGAAATATTACAATAGTTTATTTATTTATTTTTATTTTTTGCGAAATAATTTTCCAAGAAGTGGATAAGACATTTTATGCTAAGAAAGAGGCATCACCAACTATCACAAATGTGCCAAATAATATGTAAGATATATTTTTTGTAAAAATACTTTAATATGTAAGAATAATTAAAATTTATCATAAAGAATATTTTCACAATAATTAGGAATTTGAATGTTCAAACGTTTTTCAGATTTTCTGTGAAATATTTGAGCAACCTCTATTTTACTTTATCGTATAGAAAGGATAGAGAGAACTCTATAATCGTTAAAAAAATTCGAGCGCGAGATTTTGACGTATCTTTTATATCAGCCCTCATCGAGTTTGAAAAACACTTTTTTGGCATTATGTTTGTTACTGAACGCAACAATTTAAAACTGCTTTGAGCTAAACGGATAGAATTCGATATATGGACTTTAAACCAAATTTGTTGATTTGCATAAAATTTGAACGAAATCCATTCAGAAAAATTTTTTATGTCTACTTGTTCCATAACGAGTACGAGGCAATTTGGCTACCAAAAAACGTAAAGAGCTAAATAGATAAAATTGATACACAGATTTAGCATCTAAAATGTAGACTCATCAAATTTCAAACCAAATCTGTTGAAGAGTTGACTGTCTGTTGGTCTGTATTTTCGCATGTATGCATAAAACTCCAATAAACGAGATGATTTAAATCAATAAAATGCGGTATGAGATATTGTAAATACAACTATAGTACCGTGTCACATTTTGGCTTCAATCGGTCAAAAAATAAAGATATCTAAAATACATATTCGCTCGATAGATTCAATAAAAAGGTTAGATTCAAGCCCTACATTTATATACATAACTAATGTTTGCCACTGCGCTGCAAAGCATCCGAGCTTTAAAATTTTTCTTTAGTAAATGTAAGAAAAAAGGCTTATCATATGAACGAAGTCATTAAATAGCACATCTGAAGTTTTTTCTTTGTTAATGTGCATATATGAAAGGTGAAAATATTTTAATGATGCTGTTGGTTTCTACATCTTCTGCAAAAACATTTTTTACTGTCCTTTTCATGAATATACAATATATAATTGACCATGTGAAAAACATGGATTTTTCAGATTGAATTCACACATCTGAAACGATTGACTTTGTTGATAGTTATTGAGAATGCTAGGCGAACACGGTGTTGTAGTCGTGGAAATCAAATGACATATCGGTGGGAATACTTGGAATCTGCATATCTTCTCCTTTTGGTTTGCTATTTAGAATTGTCGCTTCGATGACTTTTGATGTCATTTCCTTTTGTTAGCGAGTCTGTTTCTTTTGGCAATTGAAGTGGATTAATGTTGCACAAAAGAATTCTTGTTGCGTCTATTTTAAGTGATAATTTGTGCGGTAGCATGCCAGAAAGATCTAACGAAAAACTTAATTGAATACCATTTATAAATACCGTTTAAAAATACCGTTCGCATTCCTGACACCATCAATCGATTTGCAGGTGACAGACTCGTCCGCCATTGGTTCGTGGTTTTCGTAGTTGATTATTTTGATGTCGGTGTTTTTTGCTGTCGAAATAGTACATTCACAAATCTATAAGTGATTTTTGTAATTACTGGCAATTAGTGATAAAACTTTTTCAATTCCTCGATTGAGGGAGCAATGATACCAAAGATCAATGGAAATTAAATATATTTTGTATTGGTATCTGCTGGCACTTTTCCATTAATAATGTCCAATAGCTACTCTGAAAATATAATTGAGGCATCGTGCTGCAGATATACTCGCAATACAGATTGCCGTTACACTCGTTTTTAATGTGAATTTCTACACATATCTCCAAAGATGCCATATTTTGAGGCATGGTTGAGTCATCAATTGCTGGATGCTGATTTTGATATGACTTGTAAAGTCTGTCGGAATTTCACTTGCTAGTAAAATTGAGAACTCCACCGAATGGGTTTGCATTTATTCGTATGTCTTGGATTCCAATCAAACGATTTCTCATGTTCATTCATCCGAATTAAACAGTACGCAGCACTTTCCTTAGAACCTGTGAAGGGCCGAGACAATTCCATTTTGAGAATAAATTTGAGCTCATCGCAAACTGATGAGGATTGTGTGCAGACCAACTTTAAAAAACAAAGTGAAACTTTATATAATGTCTTGCTCAAATTATGCTTCACTATTCTGGACATGATTAAAATATTGCCACGGGTCAAAGCAAGACTCCACATATTTCATTGAATATAAGAAGAGTTTAAAGTCGACTCGAATAAGTAATTTTATATATGCCGGAATCTAGTAGCGAGGCATTTTAAAGTCGACGCCGGGTTTTACAGATGACGCTCACCCAACAATTCACGAAGATTTCGTCATAATCGAATGAATGATATAGGAATGCATAAAAACGAAGAATGTCAATTCAATTTTTGTTTTTGCTGTTTGTTTGAAACTTTCACGAATGCATTCTCAGTAGCTCACCAAAGTATTTTTATCACAATAGATGAATGGTTCTGGATTGTATTGAAGAGGAACAAAAGAGCATTCATTCATTTTTATATATTAGACACGGCAGTGAACTAAATTTTAAAATAAAACTATGATTTTCCCATGAATTATAGTTTTTAATCATCTTTTTTCAAAATTAATTTTAAAAACAGCAATTGTATTTGAGATACTTCACCAAATAAACAAAACCATATGATTCAAATATACAAAAACACTGTATTTAATTGTTGGGTAATAATTAACTAATTAATTAACAATTAACTCTATTTGTGATACATCGGGTTCCTATTTGTTGGATAGCAATATGTTTTTGCCCATATAACAACTGTCTTGTAATGTTAATATTATTATCAATTGAGTAGTTAAATTATTTCCGAGTATATTATTCACTTGGATAATTGCTTATAAGGTAACATAAAGATGCCGCGTTTTTTAAATAGATTAGTCCGAAAATTCTACTTTGCAGTCTTAATTGTCCGTTTTTTTGGCAACTGTTTGATTATTTCATTTAATACTTCTAATTTTACATTTTTCTCTTGATATTAATGATTGATTACAGTGACTTGTTTTATTTCAGCTTTATTGGTCATTCTTTGGGTAATATTATCATACGTTCTGCTCTTACTCGACCAGAAATGAAACCATACTTAAGTAAATTGCATACATTTTTGTCTTTATCTGGCCCTCACTTGGGGACTCTATATAACAGCAGTGGGTTGGTAAATATGGGTATGTATTGTTACATTCTTTACAGATGCTCTTATTTTATGATTAAATAAGCTATTATCTCTGTTTTCATTAATTGTGGTTTAAAGATTTTTGAACTGTTATTCTAGGCATGTGGTTCATGCAAAAGTGGAAGAAATCTGGTTCTTTGCTTCAGTTATCAATGAAAGATGCTTCAGATCTGAGGCAAACATTTTTGTATAAATTGAGTCAAAAACCTGGTAATTTTTTTAAGTATCTGCTAAATTCATATTCACCTAATAAATGAAATATATCGCATTTCAGTGTTTGCATTGCATTTTCTGTTTCTAGGTCTTGAACATTTTCGCAATATCTTGTTATTTGGATCTTCTCAAGATCGATATGTACCTCTCCATTCTGCTCGAATTGAGCTCTGTAAGCCTGCCCTTAAAGATACGTCCTTACAAGGTATGACACGAACTTTAAATCTGAATGCTTATTTTGAAAAAATAAATATTTTTCCGTATTTCTTTTGAGATCTTACTTGCTTATCAGAGCTATAAATAATCGTATTTGAGCAGATGACTAGTGCCTTCCTGTTAGAATTACCGATAATTTTTGTGCCTCGTTTATAAATATATTTTATCTTTATTATCTTTTTTGAACGGGGATTAATGATCGAATACGTGAATAAAAATATTCGGTATTATTTCGTTTGTTAATATGCATTAAAGTAATTGCAATTTTCATAGATTTATGCAGATAAACAAAATTGTTTTATAATCTTTTGATATATTGTCGAGCATAAATATTCGTTATGAGTTTTTTTTCTTTGATTGTACAATGAGTTATGAATAATGGAAAAATATTTTTCATAAAAATTTCAGTAATTTATTTTCATTACTTTCTAATTTTGTGGAAAGTCTTAAAAGTTGGTTTTGGCAATCTTGCATAATAAATATTAAATCCAATCTTGTCAGATCTTGTTACGAACCTTTTCTTATCAATATTATTTTCTAACATTATGTTTTCTGGAGATGATTTATTCCTTTGTATTCATTATTTAAAATATTATGTTTTTAGTTAATTTTTAAGTGTTTAGAAGGTTCCTTTACAATATACAGCTGTATATGTTAATTTTTGAAAAGAACTACTCTTATGATTAATTAAGGAATCTAGTTTCAATTGTATGAATAATTTTTGGAGAATGTTCACTGACAGATACGAAAATATCTCTTGAATTATTGAACTTTGAGTAGAGAAAATGGAGTAATATTTCTAAAAACTTTCTTTAGGAATTTATAGTTCACTGCCATTTTTTACATTTATTTCTCATCTGGATTATCTAAACGCATCATTGTTTTATCCTAGAGTGATAACATTGAGTCATATTAACTCCTCCTCCAGCTTTGACAAATATACTGTAACTTTTGAGAGGGGGAATCTATTCCTCTTTCTATGCTATCTATAGACCTTGAAACAATTGATGACTAGATACCATCCATGTACTACTAATCAGCCAGTAATTTTCAAAATTCTATACGTCAAATTGGATTCTTCAGTATAGGATGTAGGATGCAATCATTCTGACTACTTGTTTCCATCAAGAATCATACAAGAGGTTAAGCTTGACTTGATGTCTCCATTATGTGTTCTTTGGATCTTTCATTTAATTTTGCTTCGAATTATATCATTTGCTGTTTACATTTTTTGGGGAGAGGCGCAAGATAGTATTATGTATATTTTAGAAAACTTTAATTTTCTCTTTGAAAAAAAAAAAATGTTGAAAAAGAAGATACGAGGCGTTTTTTAACCTTAAAAAGTCATTACTGTGGCCGAGCAAGACAGCGATTTAAAAGATAACAGCTAAGTCCTGATAATGATTTTATAATTTTTTATTAGTTTTTACTAATTGATATATCATCTTTTTATCTAATATGTATATAATTTATATTTGCTACCCTTTTGTTTTTCAAGCTAGCACTTAAAATCAACACTGAATTTGGACATTTTTCTTAAAAAATAATAAAAGCCAAGTCATTTTTCTTATTCATTTTTGCAATAATCCCATTTATTTAATCTCTAATATTCAGATAATTTTTACTTTGCCTCTTTCTTTTCGCAATAACATATCATTTTTACCAACCTAACATACTATAATATTACATTTTAGTGCTTTGCCTTATTTTAATTATAAATATTACTTCTACCTACAGAAGATCAACTTTTGTATTCTAACATGATCCTCAAGAAATAATAGTACGGTATTTATAATTGTATATATTATGTACTTGCTTTTTATAATTATACTTATATTTTACTTTAAAATATATTTTGAAGTTTACTTTCCTTGTAAAGATGCCCATTTAATGTTTACTATGTCTTATCTACCTTTTGATAACCAAAAATATAATTTTTGATCTCTTTTTTTTATTTTAAAAATTGCATTACAAAATAGGTATATAAATGAAAGCATTATTTAAGCAACTTTTCGTAATTTAATAAAATATATCTTTGATTATGTAAACCAACACTATTCTTGCTTTCTGCCATTATATTATTCATTTATAAGGGATATTCTTTGAATGTCATCCATTTCAAAAAAAAAAAAAAATGTGTGTGTGTTTTATTTTATCTTTGAGTTTAATACCACATTTTGTATAATAACATTTTGAAGAATGATTTGTAAGTAATTTTTTATTTAAAACCGTCTAAGTGTTTCTTTTTCAATGCATACTCATCTTCTCTGCTAGTGATTTAGCAGTTTCGTCACCCAGACTTTAAAAAAAATTATTTATTTTTAATTTATAAAATCTATGCTATTTAATTCATTAGTACTGTAGAAATTTAAGATATTATGCTTCAAATTCTAGTTTTTCTCTTAATATAACTTTACCTACAGAAAATCAACTTTTGTATTCTAACATGATCCTTAAGGAATAATAGTACACTATTTAATTGCATGTAATATGTACTTGCTTTTTCTACTAATACTTCGATTTTACTTTAAAATTTATTTTGAAGTTTACTTTCCTTGTAAAGATGCCCATTTAATGTTTACTATGTCTTATCTACATTTATAACAAAAAATATAATTTTTTGACCACTTTTTCTTATTTTAAAAATTGCATTTCAAAATGGGTATATAAATGAAAGTATTATTTAAGCAACTTTTCGTAATTTAATAAAATATTTCTTTGATTATGTAAACCGAAGACTATTCTTGCTGTCTGCAATTATATCAGTCATTTATAAATTATATTCTTTAAATGTCATCCATTAAAAAATAATGTGTTTTTTATTTTATCTTTGAGTTTAATACCACATTTAGTATAATAACATTTTGAAGAATGATTTTTAAGTAATTTTTTTATTTAAAACCGTCCAATTGTTTCTTTTTTAATGCATACTCATCTTATCTACTCATGATTGATCAATTTCGCCACCCAGACTTTTAAAAAACTTATTTATTTTCAATTTATAAAATGTATGCTATTTAATTCATTAGTATTGTAGAAATGTAAGATATAATGCTTCAAATTCTAGTTTTTCTCTTAATATAACTTTACCTACAGAAAATCTACTTTTGTATTCTAACATGATCCTTAAGGAATAATAGTATGGTATTGAATTGCATGTAATATGTACTTGCTTTTTCTACTAATACTTCGATTTTACTTTAAAATTTATTTTGAAGTTTACTTTCCTTGTAAAGATGCCCATTTAATGTTTACTATGTCTTATCTACCTTTTGATAACCAAAAATATAATTTTTTGACCACTTTTTCTTATTTTAAAAATTGCATTACAAAATGGGTATATAAATGAAAGCATTATTTAAGCAACTTTTCGTAATTTAATAAAATATTTCTTTGATTATGTAAACCAACACTATTCTTGCTTTCTGCCATTATATTATTCATTTATAAGTGATATTCTTTGAATGTCATCCATTTAAAAAAACATTTTTTGTGTTTCTTATTTTATCTTTTGAGTTTAATACCATATTTTGTATAATAACATTTTGAAAATGGATTTTTAAGTAATTTTTCATTTAAAACCGTCTAAGTGTTTCTTTTTCAATGCATACTCATCTTCTCTGCTCATGATTGAGCAATTTCGTCACCCAGACTGTTTTAAAATTTATTTATTTTCAATTTATAAAATCTATGCTATTTCATTCATTAGTCCTGTAGAAATTTAAGATATAACGCTTCAAGTTCTAGTTTTTTTCTTAATATACTTTATATTTGATGATTTATTCGCATTTAATAGCCATTGTGTGTTTTGTATATCTTTTTATATAAGTAATTTTATGTTAAAAAATTTTCTTTGTAAGCTGTGCTTTCTCTTCTACCTAAATGCTATTAACAATTTTTTAGTGTGATATATATATTCTAATTTTTTTCTTTTATGACTGAAAGAGAAATACTTACCTTTTTGCTGTTGTATTTTCATTCCATTCAATTTCTTAAATTTCATTTAATATTTACTTTCAATAAGGTGTGGTTTATCGAGAAATGGTAACCAACCTAATGCAGCCAATCATCCAGAATCCAGATATTGCCCTCCTTAGGTATGATGTCCATCATGCTCTGCCTAGTAGTGCCAATTCTCTGATAGGCCGTGCTGCCCATATTGCCGTCTTAGACTCTGAATTGTTTATTGAGAAATTTTTAGCTGTTTGTGGATTAAGATTTTTTACCTAGTTTGTACATATTAAATTGAACAAATATTGTTGCAATTATTCTGTGATGCTTGAATATAACCATTTAAAAAAGAAAATATTATCTTATGGTGCCATTAATGTGACAGTTGTAAATCGTTATTTTAAAGTTATTTAGTTGATCTGATAAAAATGAAATGATGTCTACATAAAGCCCAAATCTATGTATAAAGTTTTATACTGTTTTTTAATTACTTTTATACTCAGTATATCTTTATACTTTTTATTAGTAAGGAATTCAGTAATATATAACAATAGTGAAATTCATAGAATTTATACAAGAATTGTAATTATTTAAGAGTTATTCATACATTTATTAAATTATGTTTATAAAAACAGAATAACTGATATTAAATTTTTTTTAAAGAAACATGAAAAAGTTACTGCTGATGGAGTTAATTACTTTTCCGTATTTATTGTGTTCTGTTCCTTGATGTTTTTAAAAACAGTTCTTACATCGTTGTTAGCGAAATTTCGTCTTAGTTTAGTGAATTTAATTGTACGTATTAAAGTCAAATCAATAATACTATCCAGGTTTTTGAAATATTTTTGTTGGGAAATATATAAATTCCCAAAGTTGAAGGAACGTTTACAGAACATAAGTTTCTTTCTTGATTATACGATTAAAGTAATTTGCTAGGTGATTGTAAAGTCATTGCCGTTTTCCGTATGCGTTAATGTATTGTCTGGAAAACTGTTTAATATGTAGTCTTTCAGACGCTGGTGAGCTTTTGCAGTTGTGATATTGTACGTATGTCCGACCGATTTGAAAAAAAAAAAAGTTCGTTGTGTTTTTATTTGTCTTAATTTAATCCTAGATCGAGTAGTAAGATATGGTCTAGTATGATTCTCAATAGCTCAACTATGTGCCAGTTTTGTAGATTATAAAAAAGGAACAAATAATTAATTATATTAGTGAGTAGTTTAATTGCAGCATATTCTTCATAGAAGCACGCACAGAGACCCACCGCAATTTTTTAATAAATTATGTTTATTTCTTTGACTGTATAATATAGTTATATACAATTTTTTTATGTTCTGTTAAAAATTTAATTAGTTCATCTGCAGCTTAAATTATTGTCATTCTCTTCCATTTCAGTATTTGTGAAAATACTTACTGGTGGTCTTTTTTAGAAACTACTTATAGATATTTAATATTTTGCTATACACGTGCGTATGTCAATGAGCTTAAAACAGCATTGAAATTTTTGGTCATTTTAGCAGCTTTTATGCTTTCACTAATGTTTTGCAGTTCAGAAATTATTTATTTCTGTTTGTAGATGTGAGAAAAGCTATATCGGTTAATTTATCGCCAGATTAAACATATGAGACGATTTTATACATTTTTTTTATTTGAAAAATCTTGTATGTTCAAGCCAGTGATTAACACTTTAAATAATCGCCTAGCGTTTTCGAGACGTTAAAAGGGGGTTGCTCTTTTAAAGAGTCTGCCTACACCAGACTCCCTTTTCTTCAAGTTATTAACTAATGAATTTATTTCATTTGTTTTCTGTTGAACTATTGAAGTAATAAAATTACTAATCTCTGCAGCTAATTCTACGAACATCAAAATAATTATGGAGGTGTTCTATGTTTATACTTGATTTTGCAGCTAATTTGTCTTTCTGAGTCATGGTTAATAGATTCTTCAAAACGGCAATTTCTTTTGAATCTTCCTAGTGTATTCAATAGAATATCTTTCACAGCTAAGACCAGTGTTAAAAGCTGATTCATTTTTATTATAATTGCTTAGTGGCATCATTTATTAAATTATTATTTGAAAAATCATTTTTGTCTTTCACATTTTGCATCCTGGCACTTATCAGATTAAAATAAATAAACAAAAACAATACAACTTTCTTAATATGCATCTCTTTATGGATATAAAATGAATTTTAGTCTTGCAAGCTTATTTTCTCAACAGTTGTATTTTTGTGCAGCTTTCTTTGAGGATACAAAATGTTTTTGAGACGCTTAAATTTGTCAGTAGTATTTGTGTGGTGGAATTTTTAAGCATGTAAACTTAAAAACTTTCTTAATGTTATGCATTATAAAAATTTAAAATAAATCCTGTTTATCTTATTTTTACAACATATATTTTTGCAAAGCTTAGTGAATACGTATACTGCATTTTTAAGTATCTTATTTTTCAGAAAATTTATTTTCAGTTTCTGAAAATCTCTTTATCTCTGTTTTAAATATGCGAGCATGCTCATATATTTGAATTTTCTGAAATTAGTACTCTAAGATATTGAGTAGGATTTGAATGGACCAATAATTATTTTGATATTCATTGGACCAAATCCAGTGTCCATGGACTCAAAGAACCAATTTCAAGGGGAAGATGAAATTCATTATTTGCATATAATATGAGTATAATCTGCAATGTATGGTCGTCTTTTCGTGCTCATAGACTATTTTTTAAACCTCTTTGATTTGCTTAATTAGTGTATACTCTCGTATGATCTGATCAAAATCTTCTTAAAGTATCACATTTCCTAACTTTATATAAGGAAGATTTCCCTTTCTTTCCATGACTGTATTGCCAAATAAACTTTCAAATATTATTTTTGTTTCGTTTGCATTGTTTCTCAGAACAATTACATTTAGATAAAAGTTATTTTCCCTTTAATTCTTCATTTCACTCAAGTGTGAAATGAACTGAGGAAATAATGGTGTTTTCTACACTTGTACGTCATAATAAAGAGACTCTACTCACAATCGTACAAACTTCAAAAAGTTGCTAATTTTTCTTCCTGTTTTCATTGCTATATTTCATAAGTCTTCACAAATTGTATTGATTTGAAATGAAGATTTAAAATGAGTTAGATCTGAAACACTTTTCTTTATTTCACCATTTTATGAATTTATTTATTTATTCTCTTGTTGCTTGTTTTTAAATATATTTTTAATTGTTATTTTACTTTGTGAATGTAAAATCTATCTCATTTTAAAATATGATTCTATTTTATATATAAGGCTCTTTATTTCGTTGTAATTAATAGTCATGAAATATATATATATATATATATATCAATGATTTTTATTTTATTATCTTACTCATTATTCATTTACTCATATTGGGTATTGTTTTGAGAGAAAGAGATCTGATTTTTATCTTATTCATGTATAGAATTAATTTACATTTATGTAAATTGGATATCTTATTTGTACATAAAGCAGTGTTTAATTATTTATTTTATGATCAAATGTTCATTGTATATTTGCAGATTTTATTGTCTGTTCGAATTTCATTATGTTTTGTTGATTTATATCACTCTTTTATTTGTTGAATTATTTGTATTAATCAGTTTTAAATTTGTTTATGGTTGCTTCAAAGTATAATTCTGTTCATGAAATTCTTTTTTTTTCCCTCTTCTTGGAAATGCTTCTTCATATCAATTATTTGTACTAAGTCACTTGCTATAGATAAGTATTATTTTGATGCTTAACTATTTATCTGTTATAATTTTTTGTAAATAATTTTCTGTGAGGCAACAAGACATATGAAATAAAAAAGAAGAAGCAAATAGGAATTCTTTTTATGAAACTGGCATTTTTTTTCCTTTGGATTATTTCTTTGTTGAGTGTGTGATAACCAAAGGTTATAAAGTGGATCTGCCACTTGCATCTTAAAAATATCGAAAATTACAATGTTGTTTTCTTTCTTATTAGAGCCAATAAACACTCTCTTGACTTGTATGGTAATAGCTTGATTTAAAATTGTTGTGCAGATGTAAACTGTAATTTTATGTATTGCGTTAAATTTATGATATTTTATTCAGATGTTTAAATTTTTTTAGCATTTATACATGACTATTTCAAGTTTTGTTGCTGTTATTTATTTCCAAAATATTGCATCTGATGGCAAATGCAAAAAAAAAAAAAAAAAGTCATTAATCAAGGAAATATTCATTCAGGGTTGTAAAATATGTGTTTGTAAGTAACCTTCACAATTTTATAAATATTTATTTATAATTATTATATTATGAATATAAAACTAACCCGGAAGTAAGAATTATAACTCTTTTTTTTCTCTTTCGTTTGCATCTTGTGCATTTGTTAGCATTCACGAAGTAAATTATTCTTGTGACGTGTTTATTTTATGTTAGACAATTTCTGTGTTTTCAATTGTTTCTGTGGTCTCTATTTAATCACTATTTATTTCAAGGAGATTTTGTTAACGTTTTCTAAAAATTCTTGCTATATGTTCGTTATTTATTAGACAAATGTGCATCCACATTATGAAATAGGAAAAACCTCACTTCGGTATGATTTTATGAAAATGATACATTTCTTTTAGATTGCATCTTAACCTTTATTGTTTAAACCAGCATATACATTCAGGAGACACTTTGTTGACATTTATTTAGGACACTATTTTTTAGTAATTTTCTGCTGTTTGCTGAAAATTGTTTTTGAATTGAATTGAACGATGTTTTGTTGTTGATCATAAAAATTTTCAGTAATTTCAGCCTTGGAATTTCTAGATAGATTAGATTTTTATATCTAGAAAAATTCTGAAATGTTACAGAAAGATTAATTTATTTTACTGTTTTGAAAATATTTATATCATAATACACAATAGAAAAGTTTTAAGCATGTATGAGTATTTTAAACATCTTTATAATTATTATTCGATGAATTTTATTAAAACTAAATATAATTATCTGAATTTCCATCCCCTTGAATCAATATCGTCTTATTGTCACAAAATTTATTAATCATTTAAAAATTTGACAGTATTTTTATAGGCGTATGTTATTCCTTGGTATGAAATGTCTTAGTTGTATATATAAATTCGCGCAAATGTTGCTGAGGTTATGAAAGAAAATTGCATATTGTTTACTAAATTTTATGTATACCTGAACAATACCTTATTGATTTAGTTTTAAAGATTCTAAATGTTTTTCATGGGTCTCTTGTATGTATATCCTGCCATTCCTAACAATTTTATATACATTAAACAAATGAAACTAATTCTTGTTGTGTTTTTAATGCTTGTCTAGAGAATCTGCAACTTTATACTAGATATGCCTACTGTAGACGAAAACGGATTTATAGAAATATTGTTCTAAAACTACATGTCCATTTTATAAAGACTTCTGTTTTGTAGTATGAGTGTATATGAAAATGTTTATTAAAGTTTTCCCTACCTTCAGTGATGTTATGTGTATTTTGCAAATAACACTACTCATAACTGATTTGTTGCCAATGGTATTTCAGTGATTTTAAAGTAATTTCATGATGCTAATTCGGAATCTGGCAATATTTTTATGAGATATGCTCGAATTTTCAAGATAAAAGAAAAATTAAATTTGAGGAGTAGTACTATGTACCCAGTTCGCAGCTCTTATTTAAAGTGTTTCGTATGTGAATCAGTAATAAAATTAAATCTACATATTAATGAAACTTAAACCTAAATAGTAAGCGGTATATAAATCAGAAGATGAACCAGTAAGGAAATTACATGCAATCTGAGTCAAATGCAAGTTAAAGAATAAAATTCAATGATGATTCACTGTAACTACTGTAAATATTTCTCTTAAAGATCATCCCACATATTTCCAATGATTTCCGTTTATTCTACTCTCCCACGAACTACATAAATAAATTTACTTTATATATAAACTTTGCTGCTTTAGTAAGAAGTTGACCGTCTTTATATCAACTGAAATAATTCAGACTTTTCTGATAGCACAACTTTTGCATAACCAGTTTAACATCTTGATATTATTTCTTCAGTTTTGCAGAATGAACAGTTCATTCGGAAGAATAGTAATTGTTCATATGCATAAAACGTATTTCGAATTTCTGGTTGAACTGTCTATAATAAGTTTCCCATCTTCTGGTGTATATTATATTCCTACGTAGAAAAGTAACTGAAGAATCTCATTCAGATGTACAAACTCTTTATTTTGACTAAAGTATGCAAAAATTTCTCTTACCTCTTTCAATAAACTGTTATTTTTATACCAGGCTTCAGATAAGTTTCTTTTTTATTTTTTTATTAGGAAATTTTTGAGCTTTGTTTTGACCGACCAAGTCCTTATATCAAATCATTGAGTTCTCCTTCAAAGAACTGTTGTGGTGTTGTTAAACTTATTTTATTAGTGGATGTAGACACAACTACTATGTTGGGAATATGCATTATTTCAAAAACTAGAGATAATTCGGTAAAAACAACATCGAATTTGAAACTAGTATCCTCAATATACTCTAAAATAGTTAAAAATTTCCTGGCAACGGAAAGAAATTAATTTTTGCATTGAAAATCGTAATTTATATAATCCTGGATTTTATAAAATGGATTTATACTACATTAATGAAATTAAATTATAAATTTTTTTTTATTTTATATTAAAAAATTAACTCGAGAAAATTTAAATTCTAAATACATTATATAAAAATCCTTTTTATAGTTATGAAAGAATTATTTGATTTTTCTAAAATATATTCTTCGGTTTTTGCAATGCTTTTTATTCAGCAAATTTTCAGTATGATTGCGTGCAAGTACTGTTTTTAGGAATACAAAGTTATTTGAAAAAATACTGTAATTATATAAAAAAAAATGACTTTGAGATTTTGATGAACGCTTTAGACTGCTTGAATTAAAGAAAACACGTTCTTGGAATTTTGTTTGTTTGTGAACATAACTAAAAAGCGGAATGAGGTAGAATGAAAAAAAATTTAGTACTTGGTCTTTACATCAAAAAATTGGAAATTTTTTTAAATTTAATTTTGGACTGAATTGATTTCTTACCTCTATACACGAAACAGAGCAGAAAAGAACCACCATATTACGTCAATATAAAAATCAGTATAGGTGAGAATGATCTCGATCTATTTTGAAAGAATATTTTACATACAAGTTTAAAATTCGAAGTTATGTTGATGTATGTTGAAGAATGAACGGTTATTAAGTCATGATGATTAATTAAGCAATTCTTTTCATTGAATATTTATATTAAAGCATTCTCCTGCTTTAATATAAATGTGTTACACAAATTTGTTCCTTTGAAAAGAACAAGTAAGTTCAATCAAAACAATGTTAAAAAACGAAACATAAATCTTTTATTAACTGTCTAAAAAATTAATTTTTTTATTTTAATTATTTTTTGCTTTTTATTTTTTAATTTATTGTTCAAATGAATCTAATATTAATTCAAATTAATCAATTAATTTGTACTTTTATATATTCTTGATAACGGTGCATAACAATTGTTTATGGTCATCGAGAGCTTGCACGTACAAAATTTCAAAACTCTTGAATATCAAAAGATGTTCGAAAAATCGATAGTAAGATTCCACCGCCACGAATACGAAACAAATCAAATTAAATAAAAGTGCGTGATTATAGAAAATCAGCGCACATATACGTAAAAGCTGTCAATGTTGTTTTGTTATTCAAGTACTATACTTATATATAAACCTTTCTTTTTCGGAGAGTGAAATGAATTTTATTAGCGGTATTTATATTTATCATTATCATATCGAAAATACAAACAATTCATCTTTATATTATAGCAGATATGGTAAATACTCAGTAATGCAATACATTTAGTATGACAACAGATATTTATACAACATTCTTGAGATGCTCGTCTTTCTGTAAATGTACTTAAAAGATGAAATTAATAACATTATGTTAAATGTTCTCTGTTATCTTCAATGGAAAATTTAAGTAGAGTTTTCTTGTCTGAATGATCTGAGACTTTCCTACCTCTCTGGATTGGCCATAAGGGGCTTAGGGTCCTACTGAAAACAAGTTTGGCCTGCCCAACGAATATACACAAAGTCTGTAGGATCATAGGAATTTTATATAAACTCTGTTATAAATTGCATATTTCTCTGATAGTATGGAAAATAATTTGAAATGCGCATTTAAAAAGAATAAAATTAAAGAGATATTCTAATATTTTAATATCAAAATGAGAAACTGGATAGGGTTTTCAGTTACCCCTAACAATTTTCATCGTGAGATCATTAGGAAAAGGCTTTTGATATAATAAAAAAACCCTTCACTAATTTGTATATCATTTCTAAAAATTGGCTGTCTCTATATTCTATATCTCGATTATTAATTAGTAATTATGGTACATTAAATTACAGTGTAGCATGGTAATTCTATCATTGATATATTTAGGCGTTTTAAAGCTCTAGGCATTGTACGATATGAAGCATTTGAGTTTAATAAATTGGTCAATTTAGTTTCTCAAGGTTAACTTAATCAAATGTTTAACAAGATTTATTTTAGCAACATTTAAGTAGATTTCAGTGAGGATAATTGGAATCAATGACTATAGTATGCACCGGTGAAACCTTAGCGAGCTGGAAAACGTGTACTTTCTTTAAGGCATTCTAGGTAAGGACAATGAACACTTTCTTATTTTTATCAGTGAAATTTTCTAACACTTGTTCACCCTAATTGTAACCGTAATAAAAAAAAAATGAAGCAAAACATTTCTAAGTGTCATTATTCATCCCGTACACGATTATTTGCAATTAAGTTAATATATATTGTATATTTTTTTGGATCTGCATTATATAAAATCTACGAATATAATTTTATTTTCATTTTTTAGATTTTCTGCTGAGAAACTGGATAGGGTTTTCAGTTACCCCTAACAATTTTCATCGTGAGATCATTAGGAAAAGGCTTTTGATATAATAAAAAAACCCTATATTTTTCGATGAATTTTGAGTAATTTATTATGTTAGGAAATGATATTCAGTCTGGGAAAATGACAGAATCCCATTCAGCTAATAATGTTTATTATAGTATACCACATCAACAACTGATATTTCTAAAGAGCCTACCATATGATCTATATAATAATACTTTACAAGTGTGAAAGCTTGTCATTAATTACTGATTGATATCGAGTATAAAACAAAACTAATATTGAGGAAGTGAAATAAAACATGATGCTGGTGTGCGGTTACTTAAGATAATGATTTTGACTATTTTAGTAAAGAAATGAAGTTTGTGGAAATGGAGAAAGTAACATCTCGAATCATCCATGGTTAATTTTTAAGCAAATATGTATAATGTGATGTTTAAAGGTATTAGAATGCAGGACTCTTGTTCATTCGCCTGAAGGACTGATGGAGTTGATTGTGGCCATATAAATGTGGCAGGTTTGAAGAGCATCTGATTCAAGATTTGATTTGGTGATTAATGGTAGTTTACGATTGCCACATGTTAGATAAAAATTGTGTTTCTATTTCCTATCGCTGAGTAGATTTTTTCTGGCGACATAAATACCAGAGAAAAATTATTTGAATTGAAAATTAAAAGTTCCATTTGAGCGAACTAAAAATTAATTTTAACCTTAACTTAGAGTAACTTTAGTAGTAGTCCTTTATTCAATCTAAAGTAAATTTCTAAATCTTATGTATTTCCTTCTTATCTCATAAAGATTAGTCATTTTGGTTTTTATAAAATTTCATTTCCCACTTTTTCTCGGCAAAACTGGAGATAGATTACACATTATTCCAAATTGAAGATATTAAATGATTATAATGTGATAGTCTATGAAACAGAATATATTTGTATTGTTAAAACATTAAAAAAACAATATTTTGGTGTTTGGGGGACGGGCGGCAAAATAAATTCTGAGGCATTAATCAGTAGTTTTTAATCACTACAGATAATTCTCTTCAAACCAGCTCGTTACTGAGAACAGAAACTAAAATACGTGTTTCCAACTACTCTATATTTTCTGGGGTAGTTGGGAACATAATGGGTAATTATGAATGTTTCTCTAACTAGGATTGGTTGATTAATAAATTTATTTAGAGAAAAAAATCATTGTTTCACGAATCTTCCAGACCATGATTATGTCTGCACAAAAATTATAGCCTTATTTTTCTTGTCATAAAAACTTTTAAACCGAATGAAATGACAAAGCCTGCAAAATTCGTTCCCATTTATCCTAACTATCCTTATGTATTTTTATTTATTATGACCCTTGACTGCGCGCCATCCACATTTGTACAAAATGTTATTTAAGCCGACGGCTGGTGATAATGATATTATGTATGATATAATAATTAGGAGAGATAGGAGCTTGGTCAATTATAAAAGAGTTAACAAGATTTTATTATTTATTACATTTTTATTCGCTGAATTTGTATTTAATACAAATTTATTTATTTAGGAAATAGATTAATGGCATCCTTTTAATCAACATGCATACATTCCCTTCCCTCTAGTATCATGCCAGCCGTTTAGGCGGAAATCTGCTATTGACTCTTACTTCAGAGAATTAGAAATTATTTGGGAAAAATCTTAATTTCTTCCTTGAAAAATGGGCAGAATTCTAGTGTATTGGTGGAAAGTATTTTCAGAATATATTTGTTTTGCTTATTACACACACAAAAATTGTTAAAGTTGTCGCATTCTTTCAAAACGGGTTCCTTTCGATTGCCAAAAAAAAAAAAAAAAAAAAGTGGAAATATTTCCGCTAATCAGACGAGTGCTGTATCCCTTACTGATTAAAGACAGAAATAACACTTTTCCCTAAATACTTGTCACACTCTTTGGAAAAAGCAATCAATAGGAATGGAAACTATTCGTTGGAGCATTACATTTCCTTGACACCCTATTGAGATTAATCGATTTTCTGATATTTTTTTTTTTTTTTCCTTTTTACTAAGATGTGATGACAATAAAGAATACCTCATCCCTTTCCCTACCACTATCTTGAGATAAGATAATCAAGTTTTTCCTTTTAACGTGCGAGATTTTTATGGATCAAATTACATAGTTTTTGGAAGGATAGTATATTTCATCTCTGAATAACTTTTTGTCACTTTGTTAGCCGCTTTTTAATTTTTTTCTTTTTGAGGAAGCATCTAATTTTTGACAAATTATCGAATGGAAGATCTTTATTGAAAGTAGGTTTAATTTATTTAGGTTTTATTATAACCAAGCTCAGAAGTATGTTTTAAACAATTTTCAGACATTCCTTTATTTTCGGTAGATTTGCACAACAATTGTTGAAAAAAAAAATGTGCGGTACAGATTTTATATTGTTTAATCTTCAATACATTTTCTATAATTTTCGTTAATATTTTTTAATAATTAGAGTTTGTAAAAATATTGGCTAGTCATGTAGTTTTATTGAATGAAACTATTATTATATTTTCATTTATAATTCTATTATTTATAAATACAATTATATATGAATAAGATGAAACATAATATAGGATAATATGTAATTTAACACAAAAAAAGCTTTTTAAATGAATAAAACCTTCTTTGATCAAATGAGATACATGCTACCGCTCACACAAACACTAAATAATATGGAAGTAAACAGAATAACTTAAATTGGACGAAAAAGCATTCACGCTCTAGATTTAAAATTCCTTACATATTTGAAAAGACTAATAAGTTTGAATGTCTTTCAACTCATACAGATTTTTTGAATAAGCTGCTCTTCTACGTCAGCAATGGCGTCATTCGGTGCCCTTGTTATGGCTGCCCTTGATTGGTGAAAAGTTGGTGTCTGATTACGTCATTTGTGGGATGACTACAGAAATTGAGTTTATTATTTTTCAATTCTTACTATTAGTTCACTCTCTCTACTATATATATTTATATGTCTTGTTCAAATTTTCAATCGTTAATAAAATTCTTTTTATATATCCACTCAAGTTCAAATACATTTTTTAAAACTTGTAGTGGATGACAATTGATGTTAATACAGTTTTTTTCAAATATTAATTCATTAATTATTAAATTTCATTAATTTTTAATACTTTAAATAGAGTTTTAGCAGTTTGTAATGAAAATTGAAATCAACAGACAGTAGCCCAATCGGTAAAATGCAAGGATTTCAGTATTTTTCACGTGAAGGAGAAAAAGGCGAGTTCAATTCTTGCGAAAGTAGGAATTGACTTTAAAATTTTTTATATTACTTGTTTTATTATATTAATGCAACATTTTGCTAATCAAATTGGGAAGTAAAGAACAATAATTTGCAAATGAAAGTATTGCGTAATTGTCTTTTTATTTTAAACATTTTAATGAACAGCAAAATCTCTGCAATCCTACTTCAAATAATTCTGTAATTATTCATTTTATCAGGGAAATCTCAAAAAAAAAAAAAGAAAGATCGCTAGAATAAACCTTCAACAACAAAATTGTATTATATATTTAATTTAATGTAATTTCATTTTGAGCTCTATCAACAACTTATAGACTTTAGATTTTTTTTAATTTATCAATTTAATAGGTTCTGTACAAAGGATATTTTAAAAAATGCGAATTCATCCCTTATATTTAGTCCTTGAAGTTTGTTCTGCTCTTTGAGTTACCATTAACGTCAAATAGTGTAAACTGTCCAGCTAATCAATTACTATTTTCGATGCGATGTTCATCTTTTCTGCAAACGAAATTATTCAAAATCGAAACCAATCAGATATACACAGCCGCCCGCCAACTTACGTTAACTTCAAGTGTGAACACGATCGACTTGTCAGACGAGTCAGCGAAAATCACACTGTTGTGAATATACTGTTACCTGTTTTGTTAAAGCTTGTGTCTGCTGTGGTCTGATGTTAAGGTCTGGGCTTCTGAATCAGTTTCCAATTATTCCCGAACCAATAGTCAATTTGGTTACTGAACTCGAACTAGTTTAGATTCAATATGAGATGGATTTCTGCCCGCTTGTGTGTATGGATTTCTGCATGCTAAATCTGACGATGTGGGTTATTGGAAAGGGGTATATCACTGAGGCGCTTCACTGAGTTTTTATCATATGATCGAAGTTCAGAATTGCGATATCTTTTACAAATAGCCTTTCTTGTTTTTTGGAACGGAAGATAAATAAAATTAAACTAACAAAGCAAACAAATAATTAGAAAAAGATGGACCTTGAAGTTTCCTCGCCCATACAAAAATACTCAGAGACGAGTCATGAAAAAAGGGTAAAGGTTGAGAACTATTATGTATAGACAATGTTAGAAACGTGACTGTAGACTTAGCTGCAAAATGAATTTACATCTATTGTTATTACTTGATGTTCAGAAGTATTGTAATTCAAGTTTCTATAAATTTAGAAATATGTTTTTTTTAAAAAAAAGATTACTGGCATTACTTTAAAATGCAATACAATAAAAGAATTAACTTATAAGACAATTGATTCCCATCTAGTCCCAGAATGGTTCTATATTTCTAAGTCAATGAAAAAGAGATAGAGAAAACGCTATTGACGATGAGCATGAAATATTTAAAATATTTGAAACAGCTCACTATTTTATTTATTTATTATTTTATAGAAGTTTTTAGAAATAATTGCTGATATTTTCACAGTTCATTATATTCATGAAACTCATATTTTCGTGCTTTCTATTCTTCATACAAATTCAAAAATCTCCTGAACGATAAATTAAAATGCAAGCTTCCGGAGACATTAAATGTTTTGAACATGCTTCACAAATAATTTAGGAGCATAAGATTTATTATAAAGCTATTTTATTATTTGAGTATTAACTAAAACATTATCAGTTTTAGAGAAATGTGAACAAAGAAATATGAACAAAGATGTCATTATTGTCGATGCCCTCTCCTTTCAGTTCCTTTTTCCAATTCCATGAATTTAGGTTGGAACTGTATTTTTGTGCTCAAATACATTTCTATATATGTTCCAGTGTTGTTTACATGTGCTCCAGTTGCGGTCCAGATAGACAAGCGGACAATGGCGATCAGACGACCGCATCTGATAGGTGATGCACATAAAGTGCCCGTAAGAAATCTGAGAAGGGTGCAGAATTCATGAACAGTGATGAGAACTGTAAGAGGGTTGTAGAGCCTTTAGATCGATTCTAGTAGAGACTCTGACCATATGTATATTCATTTGGAATTGAGACTCGAGACTTCCTATGCAGTCAAATCCCTGACTCGGCTAAACCCATATCTGAAAGCTATAAATAATATTCCTGCATTTTTGTACTTAAATATTCAGCTCTAGATTCAATAGCTGAGCGTTATTCAGATTTAATAGCTAGTTCACTGACTTTCTGAGCTACTGGTTGCATCAATACTTATAAATTAGGAATGCTATTTAATCAAATTGTCCAGTCTCAATGGAAGCAATTCTCTTTCACATGATGTACATGAAATGCGCGTCTTCCTTTTAATTTTAGGTCTTCTGCGAAATTCGTAGAAATTCTTTTAAAATTAATAGAATTAGAAAAAGACTTTGTGAAATTAATTCTTACTTTTATCTATTTAAATTTTAGTGAAATCTTAGACAGTATTTCAATAAAAACGAGAAACATTTCAGATTATGAATACTTTGATAATTAATACATTAATCCACAGCCAATTAATGAGTTGATTTACAAACGAATTTGAATCCATGAAATTTTCGCAGTGAATTAATTCGATATCCACTGAAATTCATAGCGGACACTTAATAATTATGCTTAAGTAATTTATTTTCAGAAAATTGGGCCAAATATGCACATTATTGACATATGTGGCGACCAGCTTGTTTTCCCTGATTGCTAGCTATCCTATACGTTTGTCCTATTATTCTTACAATCATTCGAATTAAGATACCTCGGATACCTGAAAAATACGAGTTTTTCTTTCAAAGACAAGAAATATTTGCTACCCCCTTTAGAAACTGCAACGACAGTCTATGTTCATCAAGCGTTGATATACAAAAGAAATCTCTAAACTGATTGTTAATAAGTAAATGTATGCTCTGACATCTTTTGAGATTTTTCAGAAATCTACCCAATTCATCTGGGCCAGCATATCTAACGCATAAACCACCGTTTCAGGTATTCAGTCAATCACACTTAACGAGAGGGGAAGAAATTTCACAGTGATATCCAGGTGTATCGCCGTTGTTTCGTTGAACGGAAGTGTGTTGCCTTTCAGCTTTGATCCAGTTAAACTATTAATGTGGAAAGAAAGCATGTCTATTTAAAATTTCTACTTTATCATGTTTTTATTTAAGGCTGAAACGTATCATTTGTATGAAACAAAAATTTATACTAAAATGATTTACCTCTTACTAGGTACTTTACATTAATAACTGTACTTTTACTTTAAAAATAAAAACATTTCAATAGTAATTGTTTTGAATAAATGTCTAATCATGGTCAAATTTGTCAAGAAATTTGTACTGTATGAAAGTTGCTAACTACCTAGGTTTTCATATATATTATCTGAAAGAATAATATGTTTTGGCAAGCAATAATTTGAAAATGAAACTTAACTTTCAAAAATAGTGTCAAGAAAATAGATTAAAAAAATTATCAAAAAGGAAATATGCATTTGAATTTTATAAATATTTTTTTAACTCTTATGATAAGATGTCATGATTTCTTTGTGCCTAAAAACAAGAATTATCGTAACTAAGAAGTTAAAATTAAATCGAAATTCTGTAATTAAATCAAAAGAGCAAATGCCAGTAAAAATATCATTAAAGCATTAATTGTCATGTTTTGTCTAATTTTTATATTTGTTCAAGTAGTTTATTTTTCATGCGGTAAATTCATCCATAAAACAAAGGAAAGTTGATATTATTGGTAAACATTTTTATCGGCAATTTCTAATTATCAAATTTTACTGGACTTACCAAAAAGAACATTCACGAAAAAAAAAATAGACAGATAGTTGGAAAATATAATATTGGAAATATTATAGCAAAATATATTGTAGAAGATGATCAACTAATAATAGAACATGCCACTTTGCTTATAAAATTCTAAAACGGTACGTCAGAAACACTGTTTCTAAGTACAGGTAAAGTTTTGGGGAGTTTTTTATGACATATTAGATGATTGAAATCCGCCAAAGTCAAATCTACAGCTGCTTGGATTAAAGTCTGGAGATCAGATATTAGTGTTAATACGAGCTGAAAGAATTATGAATAGATTGAGGTGACATTTGTTTTCTCCGGATTAAATACCGCAGTGAACTTAATCTGGTCTTACAATAGAATCATTCATTTTGCATAGAAGCAATACGTCTGTTTATTTACAAACAGACAAAGAGATAAAATTACTAAAAAAATATAATAAAATAAAATTTAAGTGGTAAATATATATATACATATTTATCACTAAATTAGGTGGCATATTCGTTAAATCTATTTCTATTAAGAAGTGACGAATTCTCAAAATATATTATGCAGGGAATCTCGTAAATAAAAGCACAAACTTGAAAGCTTGTCCAAACATATATATATATATAT
>JAPMOR010090133.1:843089-932011 GCA_026543865.1 Argiope aurantia
ATATATATAAAATTAAGTCTCTTTTGCTATAGAACAAGGGGTTGTAAATTCTTATAGAGGTCTCCTCAAAATTTTCCCGCATTCTCTTTAACAAAGGTGTTGGCCCCTTCCCTACATATAAAACTGGATGCCTTGGACAAGACTATGTATTCCAGGAATGCTAAGATATTTATTTTAAGAATTCCACACTTGGATATAACGTGTTTTGTAATATAGTAAAGAAAACTGGCACTTGTGTATTAATTGCTTGTGAGTGACGAATTATAGTAACAAAAAATCGATCTACAGCATAATTTTATCTTTTTAAATGAATTTTGCCCTCAATCTTGGGCGATATTTTTTTAATAAATTTATCAATGACATGAGGTTAATTCACAGGCACCAGAAAATCGATTATGTATTTTGGGCGCCTTTTTTCAGACCTATTGAAACCAAATTTTGACATTGAACTACAATTTTTATTGCAAAATCACACGTCAAATTCATTTATTTATTGCGCTTACATGCATGTGACTGACTGATAGACTGTCAACCCTCTAAAAAATAGGATTCAAAATTTGATGAGAATCTATACATTAGACATTAAAACTGTGAACAGAATTTTATCTGTCAAGCTCTTCCCATTTTATAGTTATCGTGTTCATTTACACACGATCAACTTGTCAAACAAGACTTCCTCTCGATGAATTTTGTTCAAAATTCGACATAAATCTACAAATTTGCTGTACAAATTATATATCAAATTCCATCTGTCCAGTTCAAAACGTTTTTGAGTTATCAAGATAAATAGATATGATTCCAGAAATACGTGTCTCAGACTCGGGAAGGTCTAAAACGTGAAGTTTCCTTAAAATCTCGAGGTCGGTTTTTTTTTTTTTACAATTATAATACTTTCTATTTATGTACTTAGCAAAAAAAAGTTTAAAAAATCATGATATTTGAAGTTATGCTTCAAAATCAGATGAAACCACTGCCATGCAAATGAAAGTTAGAAAGGATAATATCAGGGGACATTCCACAGATCTTATTGCCATCCGAACGTGATATGTCAAACGTTTCTGCTGAATATCAGAAACTAGTTCTGACATAAATATTTGAATATCTGTTCTCCTTTATTTGAGCATTGATCTCCTTTCTCTATTTGATCTACCGAAACTAGTTTTTCTCTTTTTCCTAGATGGACAGCAATCGTGTTTCTATAAATCGTATTATCATTATTCGGATTCTTGCAACCGCCACTTCCCTTTTTCAAACTCCATAATGTCAATGGAATAAGTGATGAGGATTCATGATCTTGATAAAGCAAGTTAGCTTAAAATTCGCTATCTCTTAATCTCAAAAACATTGTTCATGGCGAGCAAACTGAATGTTTGTTGGTTTTATAATAGTTATTGCGTCACGTCGAAAAAAATATTCGTGTACTGTAGTTATTTATATGTCCTAAAGAGCATACAAATAACTATTTAAAGAATATGCGCCGCTCATTTGTGTGATATGTTTCTTGTTCAGTCGCATATCATTTTTTACAATACACCCTATGTCGATCATTTAGGAAACTATTCTTATTCTTCTTATTATTATTTGTTGAAACTTTTTTCAATTCCTTTATTAAATCGCCCAAGAAAGTTCATCCTTTTCTGATGAATTATTGTGGGTTCAAGCAGCTCTGAAAAGTGCAACTAATTATCGATGTTGATGTTAACAATTTACCATTTTTAATGAATTCAATTATTGAGGTAAATTGTTCTACTTTCTATATATTATGGTCCTTTCCTGCATTGTACCTAAATGGGTAATATTCTATTTTATATATTCAATATTATTTCCCTAATTTTTTAAAAAAAGAGGCAAAAATATCTTGCTCCAGTATAGGGCAAGATGATAATTCTGATAAAAATGTAAGATATTTTTATTCTTAGAAGATAGAAGACAGTATACAAATCAATTACAAATTGGTAAATGCGTTTTGTGGAATAGTATGTAATGAAGGTGTTATTGTGTTTAAAACTCAAACTCACAGTAAATTGATATTACTGAAAATCTGTATTTTTTATTATAAAATTTCCTTTACGTTCAATCATCCCTCGTGCCACCATGAATAGTTTTTGCAACATTTTATCTAATTTTCCAGACGGAGGATTAAAATGGATCTCGCAACATGCTGTACCAGACTAGTATATTTTTAGGGAGTTTTAGCTCATGCCATGTGTGGTGAAAAACAAATTTCAATTTTCTTAGCATGGATTCCTTTTTTTTTTCGCACCTCGAGCCTTTCATTTTTGCTTTAAATATTCTTGTTGTGCTTTATGTATTTATCTTGGAACTAACATTGCTTCCAAAAATGAGATACTTAAAATATTATCTGTATGTGTATGCGACAATGAACAGGTATGAAACAATTTGTGGATTAAGTTGATTAAGCAAATCTTACAAAATAATTAATAAATGCATATAAACACCGAATAGAATGCAACAAGAAGAAATTGAGGCCAGATGGCTAGGTCGTAAACTTACCCTGATTGTATTTCTTTAATTAGAAACTTTGAGGGGTTTTTATGGTACGATTAGTGTAAAATAATGATTAAAAAATCATAGCGTCCAAGGGAGCTATATATAACAAAGAATAACAAAATATGAATTTGTGGCTCTTACGATGAAGATCTTGAAAATTACAACACGTCAGTTAAAATACACGAACATCATACGTCCATACGGTGGCGAAATTAAAGTAATATGAACATAAACTAAATCATGCTTTATCCTATATTAGTTTTGTTTCTCAAACGGTGTTTCTGCAGATCAGAATAAAATATTGACATAAAATATCAAGAGGAATTAGTTTTCCTATTTCTTTTTCTTAATCTGGGAAAAGAAAGATCTAACTATAGCCTTCTTTATTCTCTGTCTTTCATCGACTCAATGTCTTGTTTTTCTTTGTGTTGCATAAATGGAAAAGGAGCGTGACCACTTTGAAGATTTACTTCTATATTGTTAGAATTGTTTTGTTCAAAGAAGAATGTTATTTTCCTCTCACCATTTTCGGTATTTTTCATACAACAATGCCCACAAAAATTGATTTCATGGAAAAAAAAGCTTGCCGAAGTAGCAGAAGGCTTGTGGCTGCTGAGGCTTAAACTCATTTTTCCTTTATGACCTTTTTTAGTTTTCTAAATAATAGAATTTCAAAATTATTGCTATTATTTTATCCATTGTAAGTAGAATTATTTATCCACACACGCAAAAATAAACTTTGTCAGTCCATCTCATCACATTGCATCAATATTGTCGTATTTTACAAATCGAAAAATTGAGTCTTTCATACACATTTATAAGATTTTTTTTTGTATTTTATTTTATTCATACATATGTTTTAATTATTTTCGAGTCTTTTAACGTTTAGGTTCGTATAATCGTCAAAAGCAGCTTTTCAGTCATAACATTCTAGCCAAAGAAACTCATTTGTATCGTCCTCCCGCTGGTGTGGTGTGGTGTGGTGTGGAGAGGGGGGTGCCAGCTCAGGTGTCGTCCTCGTCATCTGACCGTGGTTCGAAATTACGAGGTACGTCCCAAAATAGCCCTAGTGTTGCTTCAAACGGAACGTTAATATAACTAAACTAAACTAAACTCATTTGTATCAACGAATTTGCTTTCATTTCTGATGAAAGTTATGAAGCAAAATTGATAAAAAGCAATTTTACATCCCCTTTTATTCGATGAGAATTCAAAGTAATATATAATAATAAATAATAAATGTATGAAATAATAATGAAGTTGTGAAACGACACTGAAGAAAGCCTCCAGTTTAAAATCATAAAATGCACTTTTTTTCAATGGATCGTTTATCTTATTTGTTTATAAAGATTTTAGGATTTTATTATGTCGAAAAAAACGTTTCTTATGAATTAAAGATCAAGAATTAAAAGACACAGCAAAGAAATTTTATCAGACAACTCTGTGGCTAACATATTGTTATGATTTAGTAATTGCTTTGAATGCAGTAAACAACATGAGAAATAATGTGTTTTGCCTAATATTTTCAATGTGTTGTTAATCTTTAAAAATATGAATTAAAAATTATCGCTGTACATTAAAAGAACGTTGTGCATAAACTGAATATTTTCTTTTTTACGCAAAATGGCCAATAATTCTTAAAAAACTGGTAATTTTTAAGGATAAACTCTCTTTTTATTTTCATTAAAAACATTAGCCATAAACAGATTATTTTTAACTTTTATGTGCAAACTAACCATTAATTCAAAAAATACGTCAAATTTTTTAATGATATCGTTTGAAAATTATGGGTTTTAATTTAATTCCAAATTTAATGAATAAAAATAATATCAACATGATAAAGAGATCGTCTAAAAATGATCTATTATTCATATCAAAATGAAAAGAATTTAATAAAAAGAATCAACAATAGATGTTATTTGATTATTGAGTGCTCAATGGAAATGTTATTCATAAAATTAATTAAAGAAATAATTAATTTAAAACTGTCTCATAAGGAAATTTGAAATCGAAAACTCATTTTAAATTTAAATTCTATTTTAACTATTAATTTAAATTTAATAACTTAAGTAATAACTTGAAACTAAAATTCAAATATCTACATTAATTTTCAAATAAAAAAATTAGTTTCTGAACACTTATGAGTTCAACTAGATTATCTTTTATCTCAGTCTCTTTTTTCTCATAATGTAATTATGTCACAGAATAAATAATTATAAGCAAATGAAACTACATATAGTTTTATTATTAAAAACAAACTGTACAAAAGAGCAAATTCACCACATTATTTATTTAAATCTAAATAGAACGGGAATCATCACACAGAGAAGGAAGTGTATAGATATATTATCTATAGTATCAACAAATGAACTAAAATACTTGATGTTTCAAGTCTCTGAATTAGAAAACATGTTGATTATATAATATAGTTTGAGTTATAATAAATTTCAATAAACAACAATGTAAATATGTTCTTAGCATTAGTATGCTTTTGATATAACAAATGAAAGTACACGATGACAGTATTATTTTTAACATTCATATTGTAATAGAACAAAAATAATATGCTTTCATAAAATTATTATATTTGAAGTACACTTTCACATTCAGGTGTTACAAAAAAAGTATTTACTTTTTTGATTATTATACAACAGGAATAGTTTTGATTTCATATTGCTTGGTGAATTATAAGAAATTTTTTCCCATGATATGCAATTTTAACGATATTGTTTCGCGATTCACAAATCCCCTCCTCGTTCAATAGGAATGTGATTTGCAATATTGTAAATATTCAGAAAAATGATATTGCTGGAGTCAATGATGAAAACTAAAGATGTGAGTTTTTCTAAAGGAAAAAAAGTTGAGATCTATAAAAATATGCAAAATTTAATTCTTATTTTTTTAAAATAGATATGAAAAAGCAATGTTACGATTTTTTTACAGACACTAAAGAATATATTAAAGACTACATTCGTTGTATAATTGGATTATTTGTGATTTGTCTGTCATTTAAGCTACATTCTTATTTGAATATAATTTTTTGAATATTCGTATACATTATTTTGGGAATTGTATACATTAAATTATCTCTCAGGTAGAGTTTGAAAATGGTTTGATAGTGAGAAAATATTAATGACTTTTATATTCATGTTCAAAATTCATAAAGTCTAAATAATATCTTCCATTGATTAATTATCCAAAAATTCATAAAATAAAGAATTTATATAATTCTATATATTTCCAGAAGTCCTTTTTCTTTTGAGAGCGCTTTAAATCTTCTATTAAAAGTTCAAAATTTTTATAATTTCATCAGTTTTTAGCTGCGCAACTTAGCATATTTCTGGGTATTTCGTGCAATTTAAACACTAATTAACCTTTTTATTTTTTTATAATTTGACTTTCAGACGTTTTGGCTTGCATCAAACTGGAGTGAACTTATTGAAAATAACAATTCAGAATTCGTACAATGTACAAATATTCTGTATGCCTCAGCAGAAAATTTAAAATATTGATTGACTAGTTTTATTAAAAAAAGATCTTCAACCTATGAAACACGTTATGAGAAGTGAAAAAAAATGAACATTATATTTAGATTAACATGCACAGATGTTTCTTCAGAAAAGCAAGTATTAATTTGTTTAAAATCGATTATAAGTCAGCCATTTTCCCATAAAGAATGGGCAAACCATTAATTCCTTTTGGAAAAATGGTTAGAATACCTTTTGTTCACCATGATGTCAAGGTTTATGTACTAAATATAATTTTTTTTTGTAACTGTAAAAATTATTTTCAGATATTTACGCAACGCTTTTGTATAGTTTCATGCTACATGCATTTCTCTTAAAATTCAAACACTTTATGCAACAATTATGTTCTAAATTTTTCTATTATTTGTGCGCAATAATTTTTTTTACAGAATCTGGGAATTTTTAGCCTCCTTTTTCTTTGACGCAATACCAAAACAAATTTTTGCAATAATTTTAGAATACATGTTTTTTGTTTAACAAACTTTTCTGTTTAATTTTTTGTTTGCTTGATAAGAAATATGCAGTACCAAAATTGCTAACGATTTGATTTCCTTTTAAGGGTTTTTCTTTCAAAAATGTGCAGAAAACAATAATTGGGGATATTTTTAAAAATCAATTTATAGCGCTGCTAGAAAGAAAAGAAATTCTTTAACGTATAAACGTAACGTATCTGTAAAATTTAAAATTTAGTGTCGCAAATTCTAAATTTTAAGTTTCTAAACTGTATGCTTCAAAAGATGAATTAATATTCAGGTACATAAAAGACTACATTATACTGTCTAAGACACAGTGGTATCTTCATAAATTTAAGCACTATTGGAAATCTTTTCAAGAAATTTTTACTTATCCACAACATGTATTCTACCTTGGGCACTTCAAATACGGGCATGAGAAGTTTCTGTATATGTAAGAAGATTCTAGCTTCCTTGGAGGGTACAATAAATGGGTGCAGCCGAGTTATAGCCACTCTGATGCAGGGCTGTACTCCTTAAGTGGGGGTGGAAGTATGTGCTACGTCGTAATAGGAGCTATTTTGCTTCTACTTCTGTGTCTGATTTAGTAGCGTGGTGATCGGCCATCCAGTTCACCCCACACACATTTAGATAGTCAAGGATAGTTCAGTTGTGGTTGTAGTTATCATCGTGGTGATTAACTTAACCATGCCATTTTTAATTTTTCTGTTATATTACATGTCTTTATATTAAATGTATACATTAAAATCGAATGTTTTCTATGTATGAAATTATTATATTAGTTCAAGTTTGGGGGCTAAAACCTACAATTTTCTCTTTGTTTTCACATTCCTTCCCATTTAATAAATAATAAAAAAAATTCACTTCCAACACCAACATAAAATTTTAAGTAAATAAATCATAATAAATCTACAATACATAGGTATGTCTGTGGAATAGTTCTAGGAAAATGACACTGGAGAAGTTAGTGCGTTCTGAGCCAAGCTTATATTTACTTGAAAATATTTACATTTTGATACATAACATTTTCCTGACATTTCAACCAGCATAGAAAATTACAGTACAAAAGATATTTTTGAAGGAACATGTAATAAATTTACATCTGTGCAAATATATAAATATTGTGCTTGAGATACGGAAATAGTACTCACATATTCACGGTAAGAGCTATCCGTGCAGAAATGCAATATGGAGATTAATAAGGCCTATCTGAAGAAGATTGTGTCAACATGCTGCTATAGGGTATCTACAGTGAATTGAAGCTCGGATCATGTTGTCCGGAGATCACTATATACTAATCCAGCAGGGAATAGTTTACATAAAATAGAGTAGCATGATCAGAGCTTCTACTTACATTTCTCAATAAAATTCACACAAGTACAATTCATATATATAAAAATAACGTTTCATATATCACTCACAAGATTTATAATAGAGCTCTATTTTAAGCACAAAATTCAAGATGCGAGTCGAAAGAATACGTGTAAGGAATCACACTAGCATCAGAAAGGGATTGACAAAATTCAATCATTTTGAATTCTAGTAGGTTTTTTCCAAGATTTAATTCTTGAAACTGTCCACTGTTTTACGTAATTTTTTTATGATTAGCTGTAACTTTCTTGTAATTATAATTTGGAGAATTTGCCAGTTTGCAAATATTGAAGCCACTTTAAAAAGTTTTGACGGATTTCGGCAGTTTTTAGGTTTTGTACCCGGGTAGCACAACAACCCACACAATATTGCACAATATTTTTCAATATAATACAATCCTATACGGATTGTACAATATTATACAATACTACGAATATTATTAAGACATCATATCATTCTATATTCTAAAATAACTATGTGCTACTGGGGCAATGGGTTCATAACTTTTTGAAAAATCACCTAAAAGTTTCACACAATTGTTTACAAATTTGAGAGGAAGAGTAATCTGATTTGTTTCTCAAATGCCCGGAATGACAATTTTTTTTGTGATAATAAAGTCATGTTAATTATTAACTTTTGGAATTCAAATTACAATTCTTTCAGTTTTAGTTACTTTATTTTAAGCAAAATTGTTGTATTTACTTTTGATTAGAAAACCAGATATTTGCGCCTGGCTTGCATCGAAAAGTCCTCTAATTATGCTTCTGATTTAAATAAAAAATCTAATTTTGCACCTAAACAGTTTTCATAAATTCGAAAATATTTGTCATTTCATGAAATTTGGCACTATTCTCAAATTATACTATGTCAATCTTTATTTCTAATCCTCTTTATAAGTTTCTGTGTTTAAACAGATGTTATTGGGATATTAAGTATATTCGAAAGATTGCCAAGTTCGAAATATGAAGATTCGTTGACAGTTTGATCTTAAAGCCGAGCTTGAACAAACTCTGGAAGCATTTATTTACAAACTGAAACTATTTGAATCGGCCAGAAGAAGAGCGGTATTTGTGCGGAATTTTCATTTCGGGACAGCCAAATTTTAAGTTTAGACAAGTACTATTCTTCTTTACTTTTTTAAAATTTGAAACATATTTGGTACTAATAAGTGAAGGCTGAAATCGTACTACTTTTAGTCTCAATGTTTAAATATGTATTTATAGAACCGAATCATATAAAAAGTTGGAATTAGGAATTGTATTGATCTTCTCATCAATTCAATTGTAGAATGTGAAGGATAATACTGATTTTGGCCTTAGTACTTAGGTCTATATTTATCGAACCGATTCACAAGAAATGAGAATTTGTGACCATACTCATCTTCTCACCGATTCAATTATAGAATATGAATAAGCAGCCAATTCTTCTTCCTTTATTACCAGCTAAAATAAATTCTGATGAAAGAATGTTTTACTCCTTTTATTAAACAAAAATTGTCAAAACTTTAAATCTAATAAACCAGTAGTTATAATTTATTACAATTAAGCAGAATGGATAATATATGTTTCTTAAACATTTAAAATAAATTTAATACACATCTGGGACATAAAAACTTAATTTGTCTTTCAATTCAATCATTACCATGATTAGCTTAGTGATTTTTGAATTATTTCTTAAAAAGTAAGAAAAGATTTTGAAAACGAAGTAAGCATATATATAAAAATATATTTTCTTTCAAAAGATGTAAGAAGTATAATCGGTTTTCAGATACATAATGTATTCATAGACGTGTTTTTATTTTGACGTCTAATATATCTTTTCTTCTCCAAAAATTTCTAGAAGTTCATCATTAGGTTTATTATCCATATCTATTAAAATGACACGGCAATTAATTTGAACGTACAAGTAACTTATATCATATTTTACAGACATTTAACTTTCTACAGAATAGCATTGTTTGTGCGTCTATTTTTAGATACGATTTTTGATCACTAATGAGATCTTTCAATAACATTTTATTGCGATATTGCCTAATAATTTGAAAACATTGTTTCATTTAAAAGATAAATAACACCAACAGTTTCATGGCATTACATTTGTGTGAAATATATTTAATATTTGAAATTTTGATTTTACCATTCACTAGAAAATATATATGCAATGATATGTTCAATGAAATTATTGAATGACTGTCGCTGACGGAATAAAAAGCAAGCAAATTCCTCCAAGCTTTAAGCTTTCGTATTACTGCTACAAAGAAATTTAGACATTTAAGGAGAAAAGATTATAAATTCTTAAATGTTATGCCTTGCACATTTCATTCTAGAAGAAAAGGATAAAATAAAACCCAGTACGAGTATGCTTCTTTTATTTTTACCTCAATAGGCAAATGACCCAGTTCGATAGTTATTGAGGTTGATCTATCTTCAAAATATCACTTTTCAATTCATTCACTAGTCTCAAAATTTTAAAAAGTTAGCCTTTATTTTTATAGACTAATATTTAGGAAACATTGCGTTGTAAGAGACGCAAAATAATTTTTTGCAAGGTGAATTTTCATTATGAATTTTTAAAATCAAATGTTTTATTTATATGCAGACTTATTCTTCATAAAATTTTCTGCATAAACTTAAAATTAAAAAAAAATTCTTAAACACTAGATGATGTGATAAGAAATTTCTCATAACAAGATTTCCTTCAAAGAAGAAAATTATTTTGAAAAGAAAAATTAGAATCACATCTCTCTTATCTAAAATCCAAACACTCTAACATTCATATCAATTTTAATGACATGAAACACCAGCATATCTTTTGTTTTGCATGAAAGAAAAGCATTGCTTTTTGCAGGAATAACAAAGTTATGAACATATCTGACAATAAGGTACAAAGAAACTCTCATATTGATATGAACCTTCTTTAAGAGAGTTATCTTCTACGACTGTGTTTTGCCATTTCAATTATCACAGATTTTTTACCACTCGTCGGAATGAAATTGAAGGAAATGGTGAAAGAAAAGACACCATTGGAAGAAATATTATGAATCTTTAGGAGAAGAGATTTGTGTCTGGGAACGATCTAATCGATGGACAGATCCACCTTCTTCAGCAAAAGAATCTAGAGCTCCTTGCCTTAGAAGGGGAAATCGTTTCAGGGATGGTGCTTGCCTTCGTTCGGGCATGCTGTCTGATCGAGCTTTTCTTGGTGAAAAAGTCAAAACAGTTGGGGATGTCAAGGGTGAAACTGGCTTTGGGCTTAAAAATCGAGGGGAAAGGGGAGGAATTAGAAAGGTATCATCAGAGAGTCTAGAACTTTCTAATGAAAGCTGCGGTCTTTTAGGGCTTCCTGATGATTTGGGTTGCGATTTTGATGACTGGAGTTGAGCAGACTCTAAAGAGCTATGCTTTCGGGGACTTGATTTGACTCCTTTACCTGTTTGGTCGGGATCTAGTGTGATTGAAACTTGCTTTCGTGTCGATTCCGAAAATGAATGCAATTTCTTTTTAGGAATTTCACTTTTTAATTCAGATATTTCTTGCGATTTTCTCATGAAATCATTGGTGTTTTTGTTCCCAGAAGTTGTTTCCTGGTCATAATCGAAGCACCTTGGGCTTCCGCAAAACACCAGTGGTGAACTTATATCCTGAGATGATCCCATAGAATTGAGGGAGCTGACGTTAAAGAAACTAGTATCAGTTTGTGACAAAGAAGGCTGAACGCACATTTTAGAAGAGAATGGATTAGAAATAACAGAATCCATGCCAGTATCTGGAGAATTAATGCTAGGCTCAGAGCAATCAAAAGAAAAATTAACGGAAAAATTGGGGGAAATCGGGCTTCCTTCCGGAGAGTGTACTTCAAGAGATTCTGATCTATTTTCTGTGTGAGGTATTGCTGAATGACATGTTGCCCACTGTTCTACCGATGAAGTATTCTTGCATTCGATGGGTAGAGAATGATTGTCAGTTATATACGAATGACTTCCTTGATTTGGTTTAGTTGAGTCCATTGTTTCCAGAATAATTTGAGGAGTTGAAATGCAGGGATCAGGGTTAAGAAAAACACTATCATCCAACTCAGCGGATAAAAAGTCGTCATCGTTATCGAACGACTGAATTTCGCTGCGTTGACTTGTTTTAGTATATCGACTTTCATTCGAATAAGCAGATTTAAGAGGAGATTTTTTGTGTTCTTTCATGTCATCATGAATCTTCAGGGTAACAGCCCCTTGAGGAAGATAAATATCAACTGACATTGAGCCACTTGAACTTGTAGCACAGGATGTTTGCAAAGGCAATGTCTGAATTCTACTTTTATCAGCTGTTTGCAAAGTAGTATCTGGTACTGTTATGGCAACATGAGATTCCTTGCTTTCGTCATCATATCTATTTGATCTCGGGCAGTCCATAGAAACTGCCTGTCGATACGTGTCTGGTGCAACCGAGAGCAACTGAGGTTTCGACGTACCGCTGATAGTTTTGAGACCACCTCCGTAAGTTGTGCGTTGAGATGGTTGAGGTGTACTAGCTTCGAGTAGCATCATTGCTTCAGGAAGATTATTACCATTGGCATCTCTTAGATTTTTTGCAAGACTTGGTTCAGAGGGACATTTGCGAATTTGCTGATTTTTGGCGTTTGGATTTTGTAGTTGTAGTTTATTTGTATCGACACTATTCTGTAAATATTTACTGAAATTTACCAATGCCTGTGTAACAGCAGTTCTCGTATCTCCAGCGTCCTCACTAGATCTTTGCTGGGATAAAAATCTTTCCCATGATGCTTTGCTGGATCTCCCAGACGGTGTACTTCCACTTCCTCCGGATACGACATGGATTCTGGTTCTTTTAAACCATATTGGTACAATCTTAGCTGCTGTATCTCTTGCTTCGAACGTCATAACACATGCCGCAACAATAGTAAAGCCACCTATGCCCATAACAACTGGACCAAAATAGGTAAGACTTCCTAAATGGGAATCCTTACTTTCATTTTTTACCCATACTGTGGTGTTGCCTTTCGTTTCTTCTACTCTCGATAGGTGATCAGAGTAAAACCCAAGGGTAGCCATCCCAGCTCCAACTACAATAAACAAGAAGCCTGCAGTCATTGCTTTACAAGCAGACCATAAACACTTGTCAGTTACTTTTCCTCTGACAGCCATGACGTTCCAGTTAGCTCGTGCTGTTCGAGTAGATGGCAGTTTTCCTTTACTTTCCGAGGATGTTTCACCACTAGATTCTTTTTCGTCGTTTCTCTCTTTACCTTCTTCCATTGTTTCCCCTCACTGATTATCTAAAAAATGAATGCAATGCATAGTCAATAGACATTTAATGTCAAAATTCCTGATATAGCATAAATGTGCTTTTGTTAATAAAAATAATTGTGCTTCAATAGATTGTTATGCGTTTTCAATTAGAAAGTGTGCCTTTTAAACTGAAATATAATATTCATAGTCTACTGTAGAACATCGAAAAGCAGGTTTAATTTAAAATATAATTTAAAGAAAATGACGATATTAAAACTTATTTCAAAGAAAACATTCATTTATTGTTTACATATGTTAAAATAATAATGAAGATTCATCTATTTAATATAATCAGTGGTGGATTTTCGACTTGGCAAATTAGTCTACTGCTAAGGAACACTGCAGCAAGATGGCCATGCAGACATGACTGTTAAAAATGTTATGTGCCAAGTTACCAACTAAATAAATAAATAATTCAGATTCTGTGAATTATAAAATATTAAAATAATATAAACACTTTTTTAAGCATAATTAGTCAATCTACGATCTTTTACCTTACGTTTACTTTATTATCATAATATTTATATACATTAAGCGTTTGTTTAAA
The DNA here is from genome assembly GCA_026543865.1 of Argiope aurantia. Classification (NCBI taxonomy): domain Eukaryota; kingdom Metazoa; phylum Arthropoda; class Arachnida; order Araneae; family Araneidae; genus Argiope; species Argiope aurantia. The sequence continues at coordinate 856,821 of JAPMOR010090133.1, forward strand.
TAATATTGTGTAAATACAGGAAATATTATGTAGTATTAATAGCCATGCGCATAATAAATAAATACATATGCATTTTCACAAAATTATTCAACTAAATGCATTAACCTGAAATAAATAATTTATTTATTGACTAAATTAAAAATGTGTTGAAAGATGAAATTAATTGTCTTTCTTATTAAAAAAAACTGCATAATGTGCACTGCATAAAGCAGTGAAATGCCTAAATGTCATAATTATCGTTTTAAAGCAAAAAAGATTCTAATTCGTTTTCCTTAAATTTTTTCTTAATAACTAAAAAGAAAAAAGTTGCCGGCCATTGTGATGACTGTAAAATGCAATTTAATGTTGGAACCATTTATAGTCCATAATAATGCCCCCATTACATTCGATAATAATGTTTTTCAGTCAACAAGTTTTAAATTTAAAATATAATTTTGTTCAGTAGTTGAGAAGAATGAGATAAAATAAAAAAGCCTTTAAAAAAATCTAAGTTTATATACTTTCTAATAGAACAGTATAACCAAATTCCCCGCTTTTAGAGACAGAAAAAGGAAAAACAGACTAATTGTGTTTAGTTCGATTTTACATTTCACGAACTATAGAGCTGACCTTTAACTGATATTCCAACTATTCTATTGTAAAAGTATAACTTCTGTTACATTATAAGATCATTATCGATTTCCATTATTTTGAAAACATTAAAAAATCAATGTATCTCGTGATCTTGGGAAAATGGAGTTTTAATAACACGCTTCTCTTTTTGTGAGACACAATAAAATAATACTTTAAAACATATTTTCTTTATTCAAAAAATTCGACCGAACTTAATGATGAGAGTGGCGCACTGGCTAACTTAATGATAGGAGGCAGAAATGGCAGTGTTGCTAAGTTATTAGTTATTAGTTTAGTTAAATGATATTTCGATCAATTTAGTTAGGTAATTTATCCGAAGATTGCAAAAGGCGCCAAGCCCATGACACAACGTAGCATATAAACAGGGTTACATGCTCTGTAATATGATTCTAATTTAAGCAAAGTCTATGAAAAATTGACTAACTAACTATTAAACAGGTTTCCCTTGTTTTCCTAATAAGTTACAGTGCAACATTGATAAAATATTTTTACTATATATTTTTAAAATTGCGAGTAAATTGTTAAGCAGAAAGAACATTTTAAATTTGTTTGGATATGATTTATTTAAACCATATCAAATTAGATGAAAATAAGTTTAATTTATGGAAGTGGCTGTTTGAATTAAAAGGAAAGTTGTATAGTTAATGACGCCTCTATCTGTTTGATGTGTTAGCACATTGATAACAGTAATAGGATCGATTCTTTTTTTATTGAATCATATTGTTTCTGATATATTTTACACTTGTTAAAAAGCTTTTGTAATCATTCCATCAGTATGAGCATTCTAATTTATATTAATATTACAGTAAATATTTTAGTTTTCATTATAATAAATGAATAATATTTTTTTAAAGAAAGGACAAAAATGGTGCACAACTTTTAAAGTTTCTTTTTAGCTATCTATGACGATAAGTCTTAGATTCTTTTCGGTCTTAAATTGTTTGTCATGGAATGACGTTTTCTAATTTTACTCGATTGATAAAATATTTACTAGCCTTTAAACCTTTAAATATCTTTACTGGCAGAAAGTACCACTTTCTATCTGTACTTTTTGTCAGAAGTTTGTCACAAGAAAATGATTGATTATTTTTGTTTGCCACAACTAACTTAGGAGAAGAAATAAAACAATAATAAATGGATTGAAATTTTACACTTATTCAGAGATAATATAATCAAGGAAAAGCCATTCTTTTAAAATTTAGTTTGCATCAGTATTAATTTAAAAAAAATCCTAAAGTATATGTCGAGTTCTATATTATAAATAAAAGAATCGAGAAAAACAAGAGAAACGGTACTACCAAGTTATAAGAAATTCTTTATTGCTATGTATTGATTATGTGATGAAACCAATTAAAAAGCCTTGAAACATTTGTAATTCCGCATATTCCAGAGTTTTTTACTTTTATTTCTCAAAAATGTATAGAAGATTCTTTAACCATTTTGTTGTTTAAGGAATGAGGTTTATTAGCACAAATATATTCTAAATTTGTAGGACAATTATTGCTTATTATAAATTTATGAGATTAATGAACAGCTATTGTTGGATTAACTGTGTGACTCCAATAATATTTTTCGTGGAAGAACTGTGAAACTAAGCAGGAGAATTTGACATTGTCTATAGAAAATTTGCTGATGAAAAGATGATGAAGTGAAGATTATTCTGATCTTCACTTCATAGACGTCAGCATTTATTGCCGATCAGAATGTCAGATAAGATATTTCTTAATATTTTCGAAGTTTAACCAATTTTTACTGTTATATATAGAATATTTTTCTAGCATGAATTTTATTTGAAACCACGGACACACTTTAAGAATTTTGCTTATAATTAATGCTCAGCTTATTTACAAGCGATATTTTGAAAGAAGAATAGATTTGAATGCATGCGATATTTCTCATTTTAAATAATAAGCAATTGGCAGAAATTTTTATTCTAAAATATTTGCTTCCTTCTTTAATAGTTTATCGAAATTATTCTAAAAATGTGTAAATATCTGCTGTATGATACTTTTGCGAGTTAAGTCATCTGATAATTGGAACTCAGAAATGTCCCAAAATTAATGTATTTTAAGCTTGAATTAGATAATTCATTAATACCAATGCCTGAGCGCATGGTCACAGAATGAGCTGATCAAATTAAACATTACAAGAGAGAACATTAATTAATTGCAGAATTATTAAAAGATTATCTTTAACCGTAATTGCTAATGAGCGATGTATTACAGTTTATAACACCGATATAATAATATAAAAATATATAATAATTTTCTCTTCAAATTGCCAAAAGTCTGTAATAATACAACTGCAAGAATATCTTCAGTAATTTTCATACTATTAATGTTTCTATAAAAATGAGATAATTATAGGTTTTGGATTTTTTATAAGATGCTTAGTATTTGTTAATATTCCAAGTAAAAATGAAAAGTTAATTGAATTATTATTAGTTTAGAATTTTCTTTCTAAATACAATTTATTAGCCTAAGGATATACGCCACTTTTTAACAGTTGTATAGATTCTATATAGATTTGTCGTAACAGAAAGTATGTAACACTAAGACGGCATTTTAGTCGTTTTCTTATTCTTGTTTCTAAGATAAATATAATTGAAAAAATCTTGCTTTATATAATGATCCAGTTCTTGTATGTTATGACATTAAATTTATAATAATAATAATAATAATAATAATAATAATAAAAGTAACATAAATACAAAAATATTTATAGATAAATAATTATTCATTTTGCAAAGCTGAATGAATAGAAAGATTGAAAAAAGAAGTTCTACTATTAACAAACTTTTCTTAATCATGTTACTACAAAAGGCTTGTTTTGTAATTTTAATAGAAATCGCAGACAAAGGCTTAAGATAAAAAGATGATAAGATGAAGGTAAAAACAATTTATTGAAGTATTTTAAAATTAAAGATATAAGCTGCAATACATTTTCCGTATGAATAAAATCACTTCATGTTTATTGAATGCACGACAACAAATATTTTATTTAATGTTTAAAAAACCTATTTAAAATATTCAGGGTTTAAAAGATAGATTTCATTTAAAACAATTGTTGATAAAGATTATAATTATACTTCATCCTTTTATGACAAGTTACAGATTCTTATTTAAAACAAAAATATTTTTATCTGACAGTATACATGTATAAGAAAATAAAAAATAAAGATATTATTAAGCATGAAATTTTTAGCTAATTCTCAGATTTTCTTTATCTCAGCAAACATATATTTCAAGAGAACAAACATATATTAATACATATACAAAGCATATATTACAAACATATATTTCAGCAAACATATATTAAAACAAAGATAGAAAAATCACAATGAAATAGCATTAAAATGTGATTTATACATTAATAAATGTGAAGTCTAGAACGAAATAATACATAACATAGATAGATAAGCTTAATGCATAATAGCATAAATAAATGATAAAACCGTTAAAGGAATCGACATGCAAGATTATGGCACTTATTGCTTCTAAATTCAACAAATGGAAATCACTGACACAAGAGGAAAAAAAAAGAGTCGAAACGCACAAAACTAGAGAAATATGAGTAGAATATTTATGGAAAGATCATAAATTCAAGAACTTAAAAGGAATAAGGTATTGCCTCAGTATATTTCATCTGTCATCTAAAATACGAGGACAAGAAATATGATAGCTGAAACTTGAGAAGTGACGATTTATTAAAAAACCCAGAAGTGTTTTGTAGATATTCAGAACGAAATATTTTTTTTTAGTTTTAAATTTACAATCGGTCATAATTTAAGTCTTTTATGCAAAAATTTATGGAACATCAATAAAAGTAAATCAATCACAAACTATTTGTGTTATTTTGTGAGCAGGAAAAGAAAATATATGGAAGTATTGTTTTAAAATAATAAATAAAAAGATTAGAAGATAGTTATGAACATATATAAATGCAAATAGATTAATTTTTTTATTAATTATTAAATAAAAACGTTTGATAAAATAAATTAATTGAAGAATTTAAAAGAAGGAAATCTTAATTGAAACTAGAGTAATTCGTGCATCCTTCTCTTTCTGCAAAAGTTTAATTTCAAATATCTAACTCAATGATATCTGCATTAAAAATAATGGAATACCAGTGTATTGCATAGACATGTAATTATACAAGAATCAAATTACAGTTTCCAAAAATTTATGAATATTAAAATGTTATATATATAATTTTAGAATTGTATAGTTTATGAAAAATCTAAAACTCCTGGAACACAAAATGGAACCATTAAATGAACTCGAAAGAAGCAAAGAAAGTTTTGAAATCAAACAATAAAGATTTTCTTAACTAAGTGTGTGAAAGAGTACTTTTATTAATCGAAAGAATATGTTTTTATTATTCGAGTCCATTTAATGTGATCATTAAATGAACTTGAAAGAAAAGAAGCAAGTTTTGAAATTAAACAATAAAATATTTTCTTAACTGTGTGAAAGAATACTTTTATTCATATTCTAATTTTTAGATAGAAATAAAGGGCATCAACTAATGAATCCGATGGAAAGTATCATGAGCATAAAATGCCAGTTTAAAAATAAACATTTTAAAGCAAAATTTGGGATTCAAAATCATTGTAAATTCATAGAATTCGATAATGGAAATAAAAAAATTGATAAAGCAAATAAAAAATTGATAGATCGTAATAAATTAATTTTTTGCATTTATTTATTGAAAAATATTCTGTATTTTTATTATTTAGAATGTATATGAGTATATTATTTGAATGAATACGTATATTTGAAAAAGTTATTATCATATTTCATTAAAGTTACTAAAATATTACCTGAAATTCATGCATATTTAAAAAAAAGAAATTATGGTGTGATTGAATGCATATATATATATATATATATATCAAATATGTTGTGGAATTTCTTGAGATTATATATTTGAATAAATGGTATATATATTTATGATGAGAAGGTGCTATGCACAATTTCATAATGCATCATTATGCGATAATCAAAATTATAAATATGCATCATAACATAATAATCAGCAAAATAATAGTATAATAAAAATATTATAAATTGTCAATAATAGAGTCACCACATCTAGGTCAATTCTATCTTCTGCATTCTTTTTTTGTATAATCATTCCATGATTCATATATCAATTTTTTTAAATGAAACGTTTTTGCCTCAATATAAATGGTGGAAAAGCCCATGTCTTTATTATACTTATGTTAATGTGTAAGTTGTTTTCGCTCTCAGATATGTTTTTAATTATTATTTTATCAGTGAAACATATTTCATTAAATATTATTTTACAAGTATTTTGGAATATTTAAAAAAGCAATGTTCCTTAAAAATCTGAAAGACAAATGATATTACGACGGATATTCTGCAGTATTTGTAAATATGAAAAATAATCCTTACTTTATTATAGATGCTTTATATTTCTCATTTTTTAAAAAATGGGGTGGGGGTACTTCAGTTGTCCTTCATTGTGAATAGAATCTAAAATTAATTATAAAACTTCGAAATTCTTTTCTCAGTTAAATATTCAACGCTATTTTTAACATTTCATTTTAACAGATTTAATTTAAACTTATTTTAAAATATCTTATTATATTCAAATTTTTAAAAAAATTAACACTAATTATTCGCTAAAATATTATGCAATGAAATAAAAAAAAGTAAATTAAAACACGCATTGCATGTAGCAAACGTGCAAATAGTGCTTTCTCTATTCAAAATAAAATCTGCTGATTGAGACGAACTCTAGTATTCAAAATTCATCTGGCTAAAAACCACCTAATGTCTGATTTGAAGAAACGATTAATGCTCAACGTAATGCACTGCTTTGAAAGCAGTAAATCTGTGTGTTGAAGAAGTGTGAGAAAAATAAAGCGCCTCATATAAAATTCAGCGGCTGTCTAATAAATTAACTGCAAGCGAAAACAACAGTTGGGATGCTCAACAGGTTCCTGCGGAGAGAATCCCAGAGGAGCTTCCGGTGAAAGTAGCAAAAATGGGGAAAGGAAAAACGAACAGCTCAAAGGATTCTCATCTTCAGCTTTTGATTTTCAAATAATTCAATGATTTTAATATAAGGAAAACATCAATTTATTATGAAAATAATTGGATCTATTTAAAAAGATGCTATCCTAGAAGATGGATACGATCAGGATTGGGTGAAAAGTGTATAAATTTTTTACCTTTGGAGCCACTCATCTAAACGGTTGTGTGGGGAAAACAGGATGATGAGTTCTACTTTTTAGGTTCTAATCTACTACATATTCAAAATAGTTCTTGTTGAAAGATTGTGCTCGTGGTGAAGATGGCTGACGACGAACAATCCGACTTTTCTCTATGCTTCCTCACTTTACCAAAACAGAATATGGATCGATTTCGGAGCTTGCGCAGACACTGACTGCGCGACTTGGTCGATGAAGGCAGATGAATGGGTTTGAAATGCGTGGGATCTGGTCCTCTGTTATACCACCACAAAATGCAATTTCATCTTTTAGCAGCGTAGCTTTTCGGCTGAAAGCTCAGCCGTTTTCAGTCTTAAGGAGAGAGAACAAAGACTTGGCTTCGTAATGGATTTGATTCCAGAGTATAAAAAATTGCGGATTTTATTTCTACAGGGAAAAATAAACAAAGGGATACCGAATTTTCCGGGTAAATAAAGGAACGGTAGTTTTCCTTTTTGTAATCTGAGCTAGTAAGGCAAAATAAAAAGTACAGTTTTAGGAAAATGCTTTCCAAGTCGAAGCCAGTAGTTGAAATATTAACTACAAAAGCCTACAAAAGCCAGTAGTTGAATAAAGCTACAAAATTTATTTTTGCAGTATTTGAATACAGTAATTTAATTATGAAATTTATTATAGCATCAATAATTATTTCAGGAGTTGAATTTGTTTCCTTTCTTTCTATTTCAGACTTCTAAAAACGTTAACACCATTTAATAGATAAATTTTTTGACTAACTTAAGAAAAACCATTGTTTATCCCATTGCAGATCTTGATAAAGCTTTTGAATCTGAAGCCCAATTCAACAAAATAATAAGATGACGTGGAATGAGTGTACTCAATTAATCGGCTTCTAATTCTTCCGAATTCCTCAACGAATTTCAACTAATTGATAATCAATTATTGTTTTTGTAGGGGGATTATTAGTAAATAATAATCTTTTTAAAATGTTGATGTTAATTTAAACAAACAAATTAATTAATATCTCGAATAAAAGATGTAAATAGAACATTCAAAAAGATATCCTTTGCATGGGAAATTTTCCCAAAAAGCCCTGTTTCATACTTTTTAGAGCCTCGAAAGTAGAATTTAACTTCAATAGTCAGTGAAACTGTTACTGCTAAAGCTGAAAAGATGTATTATATACACATTACTTAGGCATTTTGAAGAATAATTGATACTGTACCATTGAAGCGCAAAATCGCCATAAAATTATACTATTTTCCCAGATAATGTGTTCATTAACGCATTCCGAATCATTCAGATTCAAAAGTTTGATTTTTTTTTTTAAAATTTGCCCTGTTTTCTTTCTCATTTGTCAGTTTGTACCAGTGAAAGAGGCAAAATATTTAACAATTAAATACAGCTCTATAAGAATATAACCCGACTCGAAACAATACTAATTTCAGATATCCCCAGTAGCAGAGAAATATTGAATAATATTGAAAATTGCGTGGAATACCGAACGCCATATGAACAATATTGCACAATAAGTAACAATAATAAAAATATATTGAAATTTTTAAAAGCACTAATATAATACTATTTTGGACAAAAAATATTATTTTGGACTCGTGTTAGTTATAGCTTAGTAATACATTCAATTTTAAATTTTCATCCGAAAAATTAGTTTGAAATTTTTTTTTTAATTTAAAAGCTAAATATCGTATAATATTACACAATACTGTGAAAATAACATTTAAAATTCTTCATGGATCATCAGTGAACAATACTGTGTAAATTTTATTGTAAATTTATCAACGTTGTGATGACACTATTGTAAATTATGTAGTATCATCAATTATAACAAAGGAAATAACAGTTTATTACAATGCAAAATAACAGTTAACAATACGATATAACAATTTAGTATTCATTGTTGTTTGTTTCATATGAAGTGATCAGATAACCTAGATGCATTTTTTGATATTTTTATTCTCTGTACTAATTGAAATTTTTTTAAAAATAATATCTTAGCTTACTCATTTGTTTAAAATGAAATAAATTAAGGTTACTAAGGGAAAGAAAAGTAAATAAAGGAAATTAAAAAATAAAAAATAAAAATAATCAATTACTATATAAATAAAAAAAAATTGCTTTCCAAAATTCTTCACCCCTCTTTAAATACCAAAAAAAGCGAAATTTATTATGCATAATTAGACTCTATTGGAAGGATTTTAAATGTTCATAATTTAAAAAATACTTGTCTGAATTTCATAAATTTTATATCAGTTAAAGAAATTTTTTCTCTTTATAGCAATAAAATATTTAAAATTGAAATTTGAATATTTATGCATATTTCAGATTTTAAAATTGTGGTAAATAAAGACTTTGTCTACCTCATAAACTAAATGCCGCCACTGAATAAATAAATATACTCAAAAACTTAAATTCTAGTGATACCTCAAAAATATTGAGGAAATGTAAAATAAAATATTAAAATCTGGAAGTTTCCTTAAAAATAGTCTTCTCTATGAAAAATAAGAGGAGTTTTGCTTGAAACACTCTGTTTACGCGACAAAATTGAAAAGACTACTTCTCATATTAATCTGCGTTAAGGGCCGCAGTGGCCTGGTGGTAAGTTCTCGGAACTGGAGAGCTTCAGATTCCAGACCCGATTCCACTGAAGAAAGCCGCGTAAGTTTGTCTGGTGCACGGTAAATCCGTCGGGTGGAAGTTCCCGTCTGCTGGTGTGGTGTGGAAGTGTCGAGAGGGGGTGCCATCTCAGGTGTCATCCTCGTTATCTTACCGTGGTTCAAAATTAAGAGGTCCGTCCCAAAATAGACCTAGTGTTGCTTTGAAACGGGACATTAGTAAGTATTTAAACTAAACTGCGTTAAATGCTTTACTTCATTATTTTTTTATTAAAATGTGTATTGATTAATATACGAATCTTTGAATGTATTCCCAAACTGAAATGAAATGTTTCTACTAAAATCTTAATGAAATAAAAAATTAAAAAAAATTAATATTTATGGAGCTCATTTCTACTCTTGATAAGGTAATCGAAATTTAGAGCGATCATGAAAGGGAAAACTAATGCTGATGAGATTCATTGCTTTTTCAAAACGAAGGGACTATTATTTTTCCGATTTACAGTTATTCTTGTTGCTTCCATAATTACTTTTAATTGTCAGTATTTATTAGTAACCCGAAAATACTTCAATAATATTCGTATCATAAAAACGGAACATACTGACATTAATCAGTATTTATAAGTAAAATCAAAATGCATCAACAATATTGGTGTCATAAACAAGAGAATATTCCTGATGAAGCAATATTAAATGGATTTTTGATAGGTTGGGCATAAAATCTAAGACTCACTTTATGATGAGAGTGAGCCGATGCGCGAATTTAATTAGCCAAATGGTTTACTCTTGTATTTATATGTCCTTTTCTAACAATCTTGAACTTAATTTGTGCGCTGTAAAATAAATAATAGAAAAAAGTTATTATACTGCTTTATAAACATTTTGTATGTATGTCTCAGCGTATTAACCCTTTAAATCTGAATTTTTAAACATATTTTTTTCTTTATTTTCTGCTAAAGTGAATGGAACAAATACTGAATATGGCAAATTTGTTTGAAATTTTTTTCCTAAAGGATTTTTAAGCCAGGAGCTGGGACATGATGATAAGATAACCTAAAAAAATTAATTTTATTAAGAGCTTTTTAAACTAATTTTTAAGATTTAGTAGAACGTGTGTATCCATTAATGCTCAAAGGGTTAATAGTCGCATATATTTTAAATAATACATTTGTTAACAGAATGAATAAAGATCTGATCCGTATGTTTAAATTCAGATGTTATTCTAGATGGATTCCTTCAAATTCTAAAATAAATCAAGTCTTACCAATAAGTGCGATATAAACCACTGCAATTATCTCTTATAATTAGTTGTTCTTAATTTTTATTCATTATTATTTTATTCATTGTTACCTTTATACACGTTGATAAATTTTCGTTCTTTTGAAATGTCAAGTAATGTTTTTTTTTCTTCAGAAAAATTAAAGATGTCCCGTTTTAAATTGAAGAGAATTGTGGAGCTTTTCCGTAGCAATACTTGTTTTCTAAGAACGATCTTGGACGGAGAAATCTATATGAATTATTTCAGAAATGGCGACACCGATTGAAATTTTTCTAGAACTGAATTGAAAAAAATACTACTATGATTTTTTAAAAATGATATTTTTTTATAAATGCTATTAAATGTAAATTTTAAAACTATATTTTTGGTCAAGTATTCTGGGACATATTATTGAGAAAATTTGATCAAATTGTTTCACAGCATTCTTAGAAGTTTCATTTTGAAATTGAATATTATATTCAATTAATTAGAAATTAATTGAAAAGTTGACTTTTCTGCAATAATTTCAGGGCAAATTATTTTACAATAAATACTTTAATACTGTTTTGAAATTCAAAATTTTACGTTTTCAGTGATATCAAATTCCCTTCTACGTAATTTTGTCTTCTGTTGTTATTAATCCTTTTAAAATTTATTGTAGGCTATTTTGAAATGCAATAACAATAAAACTTTAATCTTCTATTATTTTTTTCAAATTTCTGTTTCATATGTTTCAGAATTTTGTTTAATTAAAAGAGTTATTTAACAGTTCCTAAATAAACTGAAAAAAGATAATTGATATAATGTTCATTTTCATGTGAATACAAGTGACAAAGTGGTCAATCAAGTGGTGTGGTATAGTAAAATAATTGTGTGTTTTATAATTACTTATATAGAATAGATTCTTGAAAATATTATGCATTAAAATATTTAAATTACGAGCAAAGTTAGGTATATCAACTAGCGATGATGATGTCGTGTCCGCGTTATCACGGAAAGGGGTTGCAGTAGCTTCTGAGGATAAAGACCCCTGAGCACCCTAGGGCAGATGCCTGACTTCTAGCTCAGGAGACTCACACACATTTGCTTGCACAACCCCTTTTTACAGGGGTGCACATTCACACACCTCACAGATGATGAACTACCATGCCCAAACCGGGATTCGAACCCGGGACGTCCAGATCACGGGTAAGACACGCTACTCTTATGTCAGGACGCCGGTACATCAACTAGTAAAACATAAAAATTAAGACAAAATTTGGCATTTTCGACTACTTTTTTACGAATCACTTCCGAAAGAATTACTTAATTAAAATTATTTTCGAATCACCTAAAGTGAAAAAGATTATATTTCTAATAATATTCATATCGAACGATAATATGCATTATCGCTCGACTGGAGAGTGTTTAACTGTCTTTAGTCTAATCCTTATAATTTTTTAACTCCCCAGATTTATGACCAAGGTCTCTCAAAACAGAGCTTTATGTCCTGTTCACACGAAACGGAAAAGAAAATAAAATAAAAAAAATGTAAGATACATAAAAAGAGAGGAAATTTCAGAGATCATTACCGAAAAAAAGTTTTTTCTCTCAAAATATTTTTAAGTTTCTAATGATTTTAAAAAAAATTTAAATACTTTAAAGTATTTTAAAATGCGAAAAATAATCTTTCCATTGGCATTACACATAATACTACGCCTTTTTTGTGAGTTTTTAGAACAAATATTTTGTTCTTTTTTTAAATCAAATGCTGAGAAAATATTTCATCCCATGCAATTAGAATCTCATGAATAGAATGTATAAATAAAATATATAAAAATAAATTAATTAAATAGCAAACAGTTTCTAATTACATTATTATCTTTTAATTGTTCTGAAATATTGTTTTTACTTATAGCGATTAATGTATATTTTTTTCTTCTAATTAGAACTCTTTTATATCTTTATGACATTTTTATTTGAAATTAGAATATATTTCATATTGTGTCAATAGCGGAATAAAAAATTCCAATATTTGAGAAATGGCAGATTGTAACTGTATTCATTTGTATTCTATCAAATTCAAAATTCAAGATTTTGCTTGCCAATTGAAAGAATTGAAAAGAAAAAGAAAGAAGGATAGAATATTTTAGTTACCTTCTCACAAACTTTGAAAATGATAGATTCTTTATTCTTAATGCTTATGGATTACGTTTTTGATTGTGGAATTAATGGTTTTATCTAAAATTTCATTTTTTCTTAAACATTAAATTTGGTTAATAGTAGTCATTTTTTTAAAATTCATCTTCTTCCTTCTCAAAATTAGCAGTTGATTTTGTTTAGAAATTTCAGTTGAAAATTATTTCTTCGGATAGCCTTAATTTCAGATTATCAATATATAGTATGGCAATAACAACTATTTTAAACAATTTGTAAATTTTATAATTAAAATGAAGTTTGAACCAAATCCGCCTATAATTTAACTAATTTCTGATAACAGACTATAGCAATATTTGCATGGGTTTTTTTTTATACTTACAACGACTTTTTTCATCAGAATTTTCGTTTCTTAAATTTTATTTTGGTGTCAATTTTTAAATTAAGTATTCAACAGTGAATAAATAACACATACTAGCAATGGAAAAAAATATCATAGTATAATTATTTAAAATACGTTTGTTTATTACTTAATAAAAGGATAATTATTATTTGCTTTTCAGAGTAACATAGATGCATTCTTAAAAAGATGAAAAATCTCTAATAATTTTTATCTATTCAGTTGCAAATATATAAATGGTAAATACTTATTTTAGAGATTGACTGTTTGTCATTTCTATGATTTTATAAACTAAACGTAAATTTATCGACTTTCTTTATTTTGTACAATCACAAACTCCATCAAATTTCTTAGTTTACAAGTTATATTTACGAGATCATTCTAGATCTTCATCTATTTAATAAATTATCATTGCCTAGTTACATGTAAATAAGAATATAATCGATTCACTCAACTGACAGCCTCATAGAAAACTTATCAGAAGCATGTCATCAAAAAAATATCTACTTGCACTTTATGCCGTGCTTTGACATCATTTCATTGCGACCAAATGACCGGACAGCAAGGGGAGGAGTATAGACATTATGGGAGCCAATCATAGGGGTCCATAGAGACAAAATATAAAGGCTTCCTCGGTTATTTTTAAAACTAAATAAAATGAGGAATCAAAAGATAATATCATGCACACATTTGAGCCACTCGTGACGAATGGGGACGAAAATGTCATATGATGTATTAGGCGCCATTCCTTTTACTCGCTACTGCATCCCCCTGTAACATAATTCATAGCAATATTAATAAAATTTTGCTTCATATTTTGTGCGGAGCACATAAGTATAAACTGATTATATCATTTTAGTGTTTAAAACCTGCCCGGGTTTAATCCGTACATGCGCTGGCACACACACCATCTGCTTCAAAATATTCAAAATAAGTAGACTATAGACATGAATTTCATTTTACTTTATTATCAAAGTTTTTTTTTAAATCACGAACTTATTACAATAATGTATTTTGCATTCTTTAACAGAATACTCTAAAAATGTGCAGTAATAGTACAGTTAATAATTGCTGCCTGAGGGTAATGTTGCGTGACGGCATTAATACCGGTTGCTCCTTCTGTCCACAATCCGCAGTAAAGACACGAAGGAAAATATTTGGAAGTCACAGAAAAAGCCAAATTACTTGATCAATTATAGACAATTTGTGGTGATTTATAGGTTTCTTCAAATGTTGTTGGAGTATTAAGGAATTTGCATCAAATAATCTTGTTGCCTTCGTGAATTTAATAGTTAAAGTAGAAAGAACCATCAGACAATATGAAATTGGCTTTGAGGAATAACAGAGGAGCAATTTTAGAAAAGTTTTGTCGATTCACATAAAACGACAGAAGTTGCATTGAATAATTAAAAATAAGAAATTTCGGTTTTCCTTAGACATGCAAAAGTTTACAAACTGATACCCATTGCATTCTTGTTGATTTTTATTTATTTATTATATTCTTGATGTTCATTTCAGACTTTAAATTCCAAATTCCATCGTTTTTACTATCCCACATACAAAGAGAAAGTATTGTAATTTGTCGAACTCCAGAGTTTGGCCAATCTCCATGTTCAAGATTTCCTGAGTCCGGAAAACATACTTTTGGAATTAAATTTATTTGCCTGCCTGTCTGTAAACATGATAGCTCAAAAACAAATTGGTCTAGCTGGCTGAAATTCGGCATATGAACTTGACAACAAATTTGTAGATTTATATCAAATTTTAAAAGAAATCCGTTTAGAGGAAGTCTGTCCGACTATCGAATGTAAATTAATAAGGCAATTACAAAACGAAGGGAGCTAGATAAATAATATTTGTTGTACAGAGGTAATATTAAAAATGTAGAAATATATCTGATTTGAAACTAAATTTTTCGAAGGGATGACCATCTGTCGGTCTGTACTTTCGCATGCATATAAATGAGATAATTCAAAAACCTGACAACTTAGATAAAGAAAATTTGATTCACAGATTCAGCATTTCAAATGGAGATTCTTATCAAATTTTGAACCACAACTGCTGAAGTGTTCATCATCTGTCGGTCTGTCCTTTCACATGCATGTAAACACGACCATCCAAAAATGCGATGACTTAAATATATGAAATTTGGTATATGATTTTGTGACTTTAATTGTAGTTGTATGTCACATTTTGATTTCATGCGATCTGAAAATACTTATTCGATTTTTGGGTATTTGTATATCAACCACATCCCAGAGATAAATCGCCAAATATTGCATGTGAATAGGCCCTTTTACAATTATTGTTCTCTAGTGGTTGTCGATTAATAATGCACAGGTACTTTTATTAGAGTTCTTAGCAGAAAATGTCAGAGACACCATTCCTGCTGGTTTATAAACCTGAGAGATGGACAAGAAATGTGAATCATATCTGTAATCCAAAAAAAAAAAAATCATTTTACAAACATGGACACATTTTGCGAACATGGTTTTGTCAAACTGTATAAGTTGTAATAGATATAATTTGTAAATATATTAATGTTTCATTCAAAATAATTGACACGATTACAAAAGGCAATAATTTCCTTGTAAATGCTGATAAGAAGGAAGAATTTAAAAATGATGCAAAAATAAGCATAAAGTTTTTCCCTTTTTCCAGATCAAATGAAATTTAAATATGAGACAGAACTACAATTAAAGTCAAGCATTAAGCAATTTTGTGATAATTGCTCATTGTGTCTCTCCTTAGTCAACTTTCACTATTATGTGAAAAAATTTTTATGCATACCTTCAGTCCCATAGGAAATGTTAAGACAGAGAATACGATAGATATCCATATGAAAGGAAATCAAATGGAGCAATTTCGGTATATTTATATAACCATATATAAATGTGGCTTTTGAAAGCATATTAATGATTGTGAGCATACTTCAAAATGTATGACATGAAATTGATCCTCGCACTGATGTTGTCTGTGCAAACCAAAGGAAGTTACATAAAGGTAATTAATATGTACTCAAAGAAGGCTTATGTTTAAAGTTCTGCCCTTAAAATAGTTTTACTTGCAATATTTATTTACAAAGAAGCTACAGTCATTTATTGTCGAGGAAATTTTTTTGTGTAACTCAGTAAATACAGCTATTGATAATTTTGCAAAAGTTTCAAGTAACTCTTTTATCCGTGTAAGAATTCATGATTTTAGTGGTTTCTCTAATAAATTATAAAAAAAAAGAAAAAGATGGCATACTTTATTTGTCGTCACAGATTTTATATTCTGTTTCTTTTCCATCTTACAAAGTGTGATTCTTTTTGCTACCCATCACATTTTTGCAATATACAGTCATATATATAAGTTAAATCGTTTAGATATATTTTTTAACTATGCAGAAATATATGAAATTTAAAATATACATAAATTTATTAAATATAAAAATTATCAATCAGAAAATAAATCCAGATATTCTACTAAAATCGTTAATAGGAGATATTTCACAGAATTTAGATTGATGAATTTAGTTTCATATGATTTTCTGCGTACTCCGCTGAAAGACGTATTTCTAGAATTTCTATGCAAAGAATTCTGCTGTGATTCTCTTCCTTCATATTTTCCAGGAAGGAATGCATTTGAAGAGATCTGTTGAAAACACGAAGCAGAATATTTTCCCAGGAATTTCCTCGTGACATTTAGTCCATCTGCAGAAAATCCCTAGAAAATATTTTCCTTTCAGCGGCACCTATCTTGGAAAACTGGTTTATAGGCGGAAAAGCTTTTTGAATCAAAGTGAGCCGTGAATAATAAAGTATTCTCTGTAAATCTCATCTTTTAATACTAGCATGAACGAAGTTCCGTAGCTGAGTGACGGCTGCGTTAAATTTAGAATTTTTTTTTTTTAAATTCTAACACTAAAAGACTGCTTTTACTTTTTAAAGTTCTTTGAAATAACAGTGCTCTACATTTGAGAGATTAAAAATTGCTAAATTTCATATGAATTGAATCGGATGTAAGATCAAGTGCACAGGGAAAGTACTCCTTCATGGGTGGGGGATGTCATCATGATTCATTCAACATATGTGTTTACCATCAAGTAAATTTTGTTTTTTCTTTAAATAAATCATTCGTTACTGAAAATATGTATCATATATGTTACAGTGTATTTCTTACATTTCATACTTCGGAACATTTAGTTCAATTCAGTTATATTAACGTCCCGTTTTTAAAGCAGTACTAGGGCTATGTTGGGACAGACCTCGTAATTTTGAAACGAGGTCAGATGACGAGGACGACATCTGAGCTGTCAACACCTTTCCAAACTTCAACACCACATCAACTGTAGAACAACGGATTTAACGTGACTTCGCAAAGTGAGAAGGCCTTCCATGAATCTTCGGTGCTAATTATTGCCATTTGGTTACCATGACTATTATTAAAATTTAATTATATTTCAAATTAATTATATTTCAAATTTTGCCGAATTTTAAAATGTGCATAGTCTATAATAATATTTTGGAGGTTTTAGTGGAAAGGATGTGTGGTGTTTATAAAAACATTTTCAACATATTACTTTTATTATCATTTCGTTTAGAAAATATTCTTTGTTATTAGAAGTGAGTCATTGCATCACACAAGGAACTGCATATATATATATATATATATATATATATATATATATATATATTAAAAACCTACATGCTTTAAGGGTATGGCTGGTTTCGACAACTTTTATATTCTCAGAGCAAGGATTCTCGTTCTGCACAGTTTATCTGGTAGTATCCAAAACTCTAGTGTAACGAGATAGTTACTCTGAATAAAAACACATATCCGGTTTAGGGTAACTATATTTATTTTCTATAGTTGACTTTCTCAAATGAATGAAATGAAACAAAATGCTATGTAAAAAATATACGTCATTGTGAAAAAGTTAAAAAATAATAATATCATTATATACATTTGTATTATTCTTATTGCTATTTTTATTATTATATTTGTGTTATTTGTATTATTATTTTTATTAAATTTGGTTATGAGATTGCTGAGCAGAGTCATTGAAAAAACGCCCTTATACTGTGCATGACACGATTATCAATTACTTAGTGAAGTTCTTTCGAACCAGTCAACTGAGACTTTTATAAAATTCCAAGAAAGATCCAAGCGAATTTCTGAAAATTTAAAGACAAAAAGTGTTTAAAATAGGGGATATCAACAAGTTTAAAACCAGAATAGCATAGAAATTGCTTTGGAGCTTTCCTTTTAAAAATTAGCTAAAATTTGGTTAGTTTCTACATTTTAAGGCATTAAAATAGGAATAAACAAACATATGTATCAGCGTTAGACATTCGTATTTACTACAGTTTTCATATAAAATGTAAAAAAAATCTATCAAAATTAAGCCATCGATTTTACAGCATTTATCATACAAGTATGCAAATATATTTTGCCATCAAAATGGCAAGAAAAAAAATTAAAAACCGAAAGCTTTAACTGAATGTGTTGTTTGGTTTTTGAAGTGGTGAAATAAATCGGAACAAATTTTGGGATTAATTCAGCAATTTTGTTAAAGATATTGTTTAATTTGTGAATGAAATTAGCTTTGATTGGCACTACTTTTGTCCGTAACCCTATTTGCAAAGGAATTTCTGAAAAGTGATTTATATTGCATAATGCAATCAGTCTATGTAGTACAGGAAATAACCAGAATCTAATCCTCTAAAATGTCGCTTAGAATATTAATCAATTTAATGGATTGCTAAACATAATATGATATAATCACTTTAAACTATCCTTCATTTTAGACATTTATGTAAAAATGACAATTTCTAAACATAATGTGATATAATAACTCTAAATTAAGCTTAATTTTAGACATTTATGCAAAAATGGCAATGCCAAATAAAGTGGTAATGGTTAAACAAAAAATGCTGTAATTCTATGAATGAACAGACACAAAGTTGAAAGAGAAAGTTATCTGTTATAGGTGCGTTATTTTCTACAAAATAATAAAGAATAATTAGAGTTTAAAAAGAAAAAATCACAATAAAAGTAAAAGCATCAAAATATTTGTTAACAGTGAATAATAGTTAGAGCGTTCTTCTTCAAAACAGAGTTTTTGAATTTTAGCTTGAGTTGAATTTAGATCTTTGTTAAGACAAAAAGCCTTTCTATTTCCTGATTCTGAAATTTAAGTTCTCAGAAATGCTGAAAGAGAATTCTGAGACAATACAATTAATGTTATTGTTTGTCAGTCGTTTTCTTGAATTGAGTTTTTTTAATTGAATTCATCAATAAATTTGCTTGAAAATTAAAGTTCGCTTTGAACACATGTTCATTTGAAGTTCATTGCTTTGCATAAAAATGTTCATGTTGGGAGTTTGAAATGAAAAACTTCATGAAAAACTTTGTTCCTAACTATAAGGAGTCATAATTATTTTAAATATTGCAATAACTTACAAGAACAAGCAAAAATTTATAGATTGCTAAGTCAGTAAGGAAATCGTTGACTGTTTTTGAATGCCATTATTATGTAATTATAGTTTTTGAATGGTAAAAAAAATGACGAATTTTAAATACACGAGTTTAATAAATTATTTCCCCGCTCAGATTGCAAATATTTGTAAGTCATTTATCTCCAAAAATTGAGTTTTCGCATTCTTGATTCTCGTCCATTTATGTTTAGAAGGTAGAAAAATATCGTATGTAACACTTTTAACGTTTTTTTTTTCTCTGGCAAAGCAATTTTGCAATATTTTAAGATTTAGCATGTCACGAAAATTAACAGGTCGTTACTATCACATAAAATTTTTTAGAGGAGATATAACATTTTGCAATCTGAGCACAGATTTATGAATGGAATATTCTTTCAAGACGATCTCATTTCGTTTTAGAACAGGAAGTCATGATGTTTAAGTCTAGAGTTCTGGTGAATTGGGGGCATAATAATAAATTTCCTTTTAACAGATGTTTCTGATTATTGGTAGCGAAATCTTTTTCTGTAAATCCTAATTGAAATAGAATCTGATGAGTTATCGAAATTTTTATCATAGAACGCTTGCTATAATGTCATGTTGAAATGACGATTTGCTCTGTTTGTTTTAAGAGGTATTCTAAAATGTAAGATGAAGTCAGCTGGAAAAGAAGTTTTGTCCTAGATGTTGCTTTATGTGGTGAATGTTTATAATTTATTTTCCATGTCTAAATAGAGATGAATAATTCTTCTAGAACATACATCGGCGAGCATTCATTTTGCACCGAAGATGTAAACTTCCATGAAAAGAACATGGGATTCTGATACGTCCAGATATTACTTGCAAAACATATAACAATTCTTCTTCATACTATTAAGTTGCAAAGAAGCAGATGTTTAGGGCATGATTTTATTGATTACTTATCTTTTACTATTCGAGCTAGTATGTATATTTGGTAAGAATGGTGAAAGCATGCTTAGGAGGCAATCGAGCTAATGCTATAAACTTATTCTATTATAGTTTTATTCTATTTAAAGCGGAAACCAGCTGGAGTTTTCACTCAAAACTTTTTCGTATAGTTCCTAATAAATGTACTAATTGTGTGAGTGTTATTAACTGCATATCAATGACGAATTATAACGTGCCCATTAACGTGCGATCTTCGTCAGTTAGTTGCTTAGAGTATTACTGTAATAATAATATAAAGTTTGAACTAAAAAAATTAAATTTGAATTTCTCGACTGTACAACATAATTCCACTACAAACCATAAATAATACTTCAATCAGCTTCAGCATGTAGTAAACATAATGATCTATCGCCGCAAACAATAAAACGGATACTGGCATATCTACAAAAGAGCTCAACTTAACCCATGCGCAGCCTCCTCAAGTAAGAGGAAAGCCCCATCATTAACGATGCGTCCATTAATTAGGTAACATCAGGAGGCATTTCATCATACGTCGTTTTAGAAAAGTTCCTTGAATTACTCAGAAAAGATTGGGCGAACACATTATATAGTTGCTATAATAGGAATATTATCCATTGCAACAACTTGAATTCATGCTTCAACTAAAAAAAATTAGAGCTGAATTTCTCGATTCTACAGCTTCTTTTTAAATCGATTCTATATATTATGGAAAATCCTATATCGTAGAACTCATACAAGATTCTATGATATCATTTTGTTCAGATTTAAGGTAGTCAAGCCACTTACTTATAGTGAATTATAAACTTCATATATAGTTATTAATATTTATCGGTGCATCATTAAGGTCTAGCGTATATTTTCATTCCAGAAAAGAAAGAAAAAATATCTTCTTATGGTTATCTTTTATTTATTTTTCTTCCCTTCTAATATATCTATTTAACCTTTAAAAAGGAAATTTTACTTTAAAGATAAGAGAGTAAGATCATAAATTATGACAGTGAATTCTATTTATCTAGAGCTTGAAAGTTTTCATT
The DNA here is from genome assembly GCA_026543865.1 of Argiope aurantia. NCBI lineage: Eukaryota > Metazoa > Arthropoda > Arachnida > Araneae > Araneidae > Argiope > Argiope aurantia. The sequence goes on from JAPMOR010090133.1 coordinate 878,502, forward strand.
AAAGTTAAGTTGGCATTCATTAAAAAGTCTCTATTCAATTCAGACGCTAAAGCATGCCTTATCTTTCATAAAAAATAATAAATTTAACGATACGATGAAAAGAAAATTAATAACTGACCTAGCTTTTTCGCACTAATTTTTCACTTTGCGTAATATTTAAAAACCCGTAATTAAGGGAAGGGATAGAGCGAGCATATCTTCCGAAGATAAAACGTTTTAAAATGATTAGTTTTCATACAAACGATGTAGTTTTAGACCTGTGAAACCTTTACAGGGAAATATTAGTCTAGTTTTATCTAGGTATCATTAAATTAACTTATTAAAAATAAAGAAAGATATGAATAATAAAATAAATTTCTTCACTTGCTGGATGTCCGAAAATATAAACAAAAGAAAATTACTTGATCGTTCCTTAAGATATAAATAAAGCCTTTAAAATATCTCTATAAATTAGCTTTAATTTATTTAATTTATCTTCCACTTGAAAGCCACCTAAGAGCTGTATTGAAACTGACCTCTCAATCTTAAATGCCCGTTAAATGACGAGGACGGCACATGTGTCGTCGTCGCTTCTCCAAATTCCTCACAATATCAGCGAGAGGAAATCTGGCTCGAGAGGGCGGATTTAACCCGAACCAAACCCAAATTTCTCAGTTTCTGCAGATTCAGATTTCGAAGTTGGTGCCTTCAGACCCGCTACTGATATCTTAGATCTAAATCACAGGAGTCCTATAAATCCACTACACAATATACTCAGCTATACATTGAAAATGCTGCCCTTTCACTTGAAATAACTACACGGTAATTAATTCCAAACCAATATTTTCTGCGTCGAAATTCTATTTTTTTGTAAAAGATTCTTCTTTATGCTTTGGTTTTGAAGATACTAGAGAAAATATTGCAACTTCTGATAATTTCATAGATTTTCATGCAATTACAAAACTATATAATAAATTGATAAATTTAACTTTCCTTTAGTCGCGGCTGATCTCTCAGATCGTTTAGAAATATTTATGTTCACTTTCGTAATAAGTTGCCAATAGTTTCCTGTCCTTTTAGCTATCTCCATAGACCTTTCAAGAATGAACAGTAATAAAGTTCGGATATGAATTACTTAATAAAAAGAACCAGAAGCTGTGATTCAAATTTCCAGTTTCTTAGATCAACATGCCCAAAGTCACAATTATTTTCATTCTTTTTTTTATTTACATTAAGAATGATTATTGTCTAAAATTGCAATCTTTTGATGGTGAACCAATTAGCGTCCTGCTTCAAACAATTTCGAGGGTGTTCTTGTTAAAAGTTATATAAAGATAATTAACTTTTTAATAGAATGGTTTGCGTCTCATATTATTGTGATTAATATAACTATGAACGATTCATAATTAATTCCGGGATTCGTATCCTTGAAATTAAATACAGCATTGGTGGCATGATTATGTTGACTACATCCCGATGGCGAAACATACCACCCCGTAGGACGGGTTAGTACATGGGTCAATGATGGTTTTGTTGTTATTGATCCTTAGTATCTATGTTATAAGTCAAGGAGGTATGTATTCACATAACCAATTGACAAATGCATAGCTGGAATGATTTCATTTGAATAATAAATTATGATAGAAATCGATAGCTTTTATTTGTTCAGATGAAAAGCATATATTCACAACTAAGGTAAGCAATTCCTAAATTATAAATTATTTTCAGTGTTTTGACCACCTATTTATTAATGCTTCATGAAAGAATCTATCCTTTTTAAAAAAATTTTATTTGAAATATTTTAGAGACATCCTCAGATTGAAAGCAAAAAAAATTCGGTAAAGTTTACATTAAATATTAATTAAAGATAAAAAATTGTGGCGTTTTAAAAAATAGCTTCTAATGTTTTGAATGATTATCTCTGCAAATTTCTTTTCTTAGGAAACTAGAATAAAATACAAAAATATATATCTTTAATTTGTTGATCTTAAACATTTGTAATTAATTTACGCTATATAATGGGAGAAAAAGGAAATTAGTCACAATTAAAATAAACGAAATTCATAAAATTTTAATTTATACAGTAATAGTTAATTTTTACTGAACATTCAAGTTTTAGATGTAAATGAAAGAGGGTTATTTTATATTTCAGACTAAACAGCCATCTACTGAACTAAAAAAATTGAATAAATTCTTGAATTTATCAGAAAGTTTGGAAATTAAACAAAATGATTAATTCCCATTTTTTAATTGCTCTCATTCGATTTGGAGGTAAATTAGTTAATTAAAATTCTAATTAATAATATTTGAATTTGAAATTTTTCAAAAGATTATAAATTGAATTGCCATTATTAAAAAACAGATAATAACTACATTTTATAAATCGTTAATATAAAAATTGGAGCAGTATTATCTTTCAATTGCTAAATGCATATATCTTTAATGTTTGGATTAAAATTATGTTATTTGATGTGCAATCATTATAAAATTAAGTCTAAACTGACATTCTAAACATTTTTACATTCTCGTATGAGCAAATCGTTATTATATATTGCGATGATATTTTCCTGAAAACAAATGAAAAATGTCTTGCTTCATTTTCAATGAATTATAAATTCGAATACTACAGCCATTTAAACATGAACAAGTTGACAAACTCCTGTCATTAAAATACATTTTTCAGGAGTTCTTAGATGACAGCGCCATCTATTGTTGACTGAAGGAATAAATATAAATATGCTTTAAATATTCTACGCAGTTTCTGTTCAACTTTCTAATTAAAAATATATGAAATACTTTTTACCATAATTTTAACTAAGAAAATATTAATCAATATTATAATATTAAAAATCAAACATCATTAATCACAAAATCGAGTGCATTTGAATTTCGTATTTATTATACAATAATTGAAAAATTGATTCATTTTTAATACCATTATTTTTGATTAAAATAGAATTTAGATTTTTCTACTGAAAGAAAAATTAAGATATATTGCATTTAATTATGATATTTGTATTTTATATTTATCATATTTATAAATTATATGTAGTTAAAGTATAATAACTTAAAAAAAACATTTTTGCTAAAAGCTGTCTGTTGAAATACTTACTCCTGCTGTTTTTGTTATTAATTTGGAATTTAAGAATAAATATTATTATTAAAAGCCATTAAATTTTGTCTATCGAACCAAATTTGATTTTCAATTCAATTTGATAAATAAAGCTATAATTATAAAGTATACTGAGGGTTAATCAAGATCTCTATCCCTATTAATAGAAACACAAGTTAAAGAAAATAATAAAAATTTTAATTGCGCTTTAAAGATGAATTTACAATAAAATAATAAGAGAATCTGACAAACTCCATTTATCAGATTTTCAAAACAACAGAGAAATGCTTTTTTTATAGTAGAATTCCTAGTATAAAAATTATTCTATCAATATAAGAATGTATCATATTTATTTCTATATTTTTTCTATCATCATGAATTTCAATAATGAAGAATGAGTTTTAAAAATTAATTTTATGACGTTTTATATTTAATTTTCCAATATTTACTCATTTTGATTTCGTAATTGTCATAAAATTTGTAAAACGTCCTGCATTTGAAAGCAAATCATTATTTTTATTCCAAACTTTGATTAAAATTCAAATTATGATACGAAGCACAAAATTAAATGTACGTAGAATATATTTTATTAGAACAAATTAATATGAAACTACATTTAAAGCCAAATCATGTTTTTATGCCAAACTTTGATTAAAATTCAACTTATGATAAGAATCACAAAATTAAAGGTACATAGAATATATTTTATTAGGGCAAATTAGTATGAAACTACATTTGAAAGCAAATTAATATTTTTATGCCAAAATGTGATCAATTTATGATACGAAGCACAAAATTAAATGTACATAGAATATATTTTCCTAGAACAAATTAATATGAAACTACATTTGAAACCAAATCAATATTTTTATGCCAAACTTTGATTAAAATTCAACTTATGATATGAAGTACAAAATTAAATGTATCTAAAATATATTTTATTAGAAAAAATTAATATGAAACTTACCGCACTAAATCCGATACTAATGAAATCTTTTTTAGTTTAATAATAATTTTCATGGAACGATTTACAAAATTATTGAATCATTTTGTAAAGTTTTCGCCATTTTAAATATTTTCTTTTGGAAATTTTAATAAAAATTTTTACACTGTAAATCCTTGTAAATTCTAAATTACTGTACATAAATCTTTTCATAGAATCAGCTGCGTGGCACGTACATTAATGTAAAAATAGTGTTCTTTACATTTTGTCTTAATGATATTTATTTTATGTTCACAGAAAAAAAGGAAAGTTTTCGGGACACCTAGATATTAAGTAAGAAAGTCAAGTGGGAGCGAAGATTAATAGATTTTTTATATGGATTATTTATAAGCAACATTCGAGATAATCCTTGCAGCATTTAAGAGGAATCCGGGAATGATTTGGCAAATTTTCTAATTCAGGGATCAATTAATCAATATCAAATCAGAAATTTGCAACGTCTCGTCTGTCCCCGGAATTCTGTTCACTTTAATTTTAAAGCATACATTTCCAAATAATTTTCATTTAATCTCTTAACGGAAAACCGTTGACTTCTGTTCTGTAATTTTTTTTTTTTTTTTTTTTTTTTGCTATGATATGTACACAACGATGAAGTTTCAGTAGGTAAAAATGGAAAATCAAATTTCCAAGTTCTTGAACTGCGCATATCTAGAAAAAAAATATGAATGTATAAAAAGCACGTTAATCAATTGATGGAAAATGAATACTATATTTTTCGTCATCTTGGTTGTTATCGAAAGTCCATTTACTTTCATTTAATCTCCGCCTCAACTGTTACCGAAACACAGACACTGGGGTTCTATTCTATGAAACTTATTTCTTTGCAATGAAAATTTTATTGCGATACGGATGCAATCGACGAAATGAAAAATTAATTTTCCAAGTTTTGTGAGTACGCAATAATAAAAAGCAAATCTAATTACAAATTAAAGCAAGCAATAAATTTTAAATATATTATTCGGTGATTTTATGAATTCATAGCCCTAAACCCTCCCATTTAAAGAGTAAAATTGTTCAGAATCTGTAAACTTTCTTGGTTTACTTAAGCAGATAAAAAAATATTTGGAATAAAAATATGCTGGCAGTTCACAAATAAATTCAGATATTTTAATATTGTTTTGTAAAATAAAACTTCTGTTGAATTATTCTTGCTTTCGAACTTACATAGGGTATATTAAGAATTTTGTGTTTATAGTGAAAAAAGTGAATGAAATGTTCCTTTTGCTTTGAATAAAACATATCATTTGCTTTTAATCAGTTCAGTAAATTTGAAATTCTCAGAAATCTTCAATGAATAAAAAGTTTTAAAGTGTTTTTGAATTCATTTCGAAGTTCCGACACTATTTATTCTTATTTTTATGCTTTCAACAAAATGCCTATTAAATAGTCAGGTTACTCAAATATTAAAAAAATATTAGTAGTATTTTAACAAATCTGAAAAGTATTTAACCAATAAAACTGTATCATTGACAATTATCCACTACATCAATATTATATTACTTGCTTACAGATGACAAAAAAAAATCATGGGAAACAGTATGAATAATGGAAATTATATCGTATAAAATAAATACTTTCTTATTAAGTCAGAAAATTCAGTAATTTCAGAAATTTGTAATAAGTGTTAAGATTTGAAATGCTTATGAGTTTCAATTTCAACTTATTCTTTTATTTATTATTTTCATTATTCATTTTGTACGGTGTGCTCTTGATTCTGCACATAATTGACAGACTGCACATAACCGTTGACGGACTGCACATAGCCTTCACGGTAAAGAAGAAGAGATGAATTAGTAAAAAGCTATCAGCATTTATAGCATTTTGGAATTTTATAATAACACTATTAATCTTTTTCTACATCCAAGTGAAGTTTCAGTGAAGTGTAGCTAGCGTTTCTTCTTCAAACTTTGCACCATTATTTTACCAGTCATGCAAATTTTCTCATGAGTATTTGAATAACACTGGCAAGAAAAATAGAAAATCTCCTAATGACCACTTGACATCTGAAATAGAGTCATGTACACAAATAAATAGTTTTGATTTGTTAATTATCATAATCGCCTGTTTTTTTTTTGTTTTTTTTTTGCTATTCTGTTTTATCATTGAATAATTGATTTTAGGTTTCAAGAAAATGCTCAGATATAGGCATAATTAACAATCATATTCGTTTCAATCATACAAAAATAACTGAAACTTGTTTTGGTGCCGAAAAATCATGAAGCATTTAGATTCTTAATTTACTAAGTGGAGGCAGATATGACAAATTTTTCGGATGACTATCTAAAAAATTCAAAATGTTGACTTTTTAAATTTAGGTATCTAGTAGATTTCCTACAATATCAATGATTTTAAGTCTTGTATTTTTTAAAAATACAATATTTAACAAGGGAACGTGGTATTGAAATAACAGAAAGTTTATCGTTTCTAATGTTTTCCTGTAGTTTAAAAACAGAAATGACATCTGCATTTTTTCAAAGGAAATAAAAGTCAATATTTTTAATATATCTTTAGTCTGAAAAGAAGTAACCACAACTTCAAGAAAGTTTATCGATAAAGCCCTCCGTGTTTGAAAAACGAAACTTAGATTATTCAGAAACATTTCTTGTTTATTCTAAAATGATAAGAAAATCAATATCTCTGTTCGTTTAATTTTTCCACAGCATTCTTTTATATGAACGGCGAGCAACCTATTTTAAATAAGATGCCTTCGGCGACAGGATGGTTCGTGCATCATATTAATAGTAACTTTAGTTTTGTCAATCAACTTTAAAATTTGCGATTTATTTAGTTCTTGGTAAAATGAATGCATTAATTTTTGAGAAAAGACCCCGAAATGAATACAAAAATAAAGAAATCAATGCATAGGTAATGTATTAATGTTTGAAATAAATCGCTATTCATAAGTAGAACAAAAAGTATTAAATCTTCCCAAGTAAGTGATTTAAATAATTATACGTAAAAGAATTTACGTCACTTATTTATATATAATTTCGCATTTGCGCTATTAAAGTACACATTTAAGTAAGTTATAACACATAATGTATAGTAAATTATCTACAGAAGATTATCTTTAAGTAAGAGGAAAATCAGTTTTAAAATCGAAATTAAAAATTAAATTCTTGAAAAACTAAGGATAAAATGAAGTTTTAAATTGGTTTTTCTTTCAAGGCAAATAAATAAACCAATAAAGAATGAAAGAAAATGTTATAATTTCAAATAGTGGAGAAAGTTACAGAATTAAAAAGGTAATGGAAATTAATTGAATTTTATAACTACAAAAGAAGGTAATTTTACAAATTATATTTAAAAATAAATTTTATAAAAATTGTTAACATTTCAGACAGAATATCTACGATTTCAAATTAATTTTAAACAGTTTGAATCAGTAATTTACTTGTTAAATCTTTTGTTTTGAAACAGAAAAGGCTTTTAACAAAGATATTTTGACTTCACAATTATTTTTAATCACTAGCTAATTCGATTTCAGTAAACAATTAGCCAATATTATGTAAAATTTTAGGTAAATTCTTTACTATTATTTTATATTTCATATTAAAAACCCATAAAAATAAAATATTCGTTCATTCAAACCATTCAGTGATAAATAATGACAAAATGACATGATATCCCAGAAAAAATTGTAAAGTCAATTTTTTGATTAACATTACACAAAAGTTTTCTAAATTGACTGGTTGGTACTTTCAATTAAAAGTTATATTTCTTTATAGAACCATTTTTCCTTAATGATAAATCATTAAGGAAAAATAAGTCAAATTTCAAAAGCATGGGATTTTAAACGCAATGCCTTTAAAGAAATAGCATCAAAGCAGTGAGATTATTCTCTTGTTCATATACTTCCATAATGTAGCATAGTCTGTGCTTAGGTTCTTCTTACAATGAAAAGAATCGAGTAGGCTGTTTTATATCTTCAAAAACTACCGCACGTTCTACAATTTTATATCTACTCGTTTTGAAACTGATAAAATTAGTTTCAAAATGTTTTACTGATCCACAATTAGTTAGAGTCTAATTTGTTGTGTTTTTGGATTATCGATTTACTAACACACTCATAGATATACCGATAGACAGTCACACTGAAGACGTATTTGGTTCAAAAAATTGTACGACATGGCATATACCCGGGGGACATTATAAATATGAGGATGAGAAACTACTTAAAACAGTAAGAATATTGTCCTTTATTTTGAGAATGCATAAATAGTGGCGTTTTATGGTTAACAGCTTATCACCAATGGGGAAGGGGGAGCGTATCTATTTAGAAAAAGTTTTAATTCATAGGCAGGTCATAATATGAATTATTTTATGGCAACCATAATACTTATATTGTCACCTGAGGCAACATAATTAGTTAGACTACATAGATTGAGGGACAATCTCCTTTTTTAGGCACACAGGTACCATTCTATTACCAAATCCACATACTGAATTTCATCCTTCAACATTATTGATTTTTTTAAAATTATAACGTTGCCTACTTATAAAACAGACAGAAAAACAAATTTCAATACAGAATAAATTTGTCCACAAGTAGATATATTTAGTTTAATTATGATTACGTCCCACTTAGAAGCATCACAATGGCAATATTGTGATCGAAGAAGATGACAAGGACGACACCTGAGCCAGAACTCCCTTCTCACATCTTTTATATCCCACCAGCGGCAAGGCACTTGGCCCCCAGCGAATTTAACGTACACCAAATACGTTTAAATGACGCTTTTCTTGTAGAATTAATTTTCGAAGTTGAGATCTTAATCTCAGGGCACGAGGGAACAAAATTGAAATAAATTTGCAATTTTGATTTGAAGATCACAAGCTGTAGTCCATCCTTCTAGTAAGGTGCATTTTTTAGTTTAATTTCCTGAACAGAGGTGCATAATTACAAAATTGTGTTTTTTTGGATTCAAAGAGGTCTAAAACGCGAATAAACATCAAACTCTCGTCTTCAATTTTTTTATTTTTATGATCACAGTACTTTAACTTCGCGTAAGTGAAAGCAACTACATGATATTAAACTATTCTGAACTCATGGCAATAACCAGTGACGAAGCAGATAATTTGATGAGTTATAAAACAGTCTTTTTTTTCTCATCGAACGTAGACTCAACCATTTTAGATCAATCAGAAAAGAATGAAATGACCAATTATCTCAGCTGGTGTACCATTAGTTCCTTTTATGCCTTCTAGGTCTGTGTCCTTGAAAGATGTGATTAGCAAAACAAGTCTTTCGTGATGGTTAAGTGTTTATAGCCCTATTAAACAGACATTTCGTTACTGTTGCAACTGTTCTAGGTTCTCTCTTTATCACAGATTTACGACGCGGAATACAGAATTCGATTCTTTTTATTATCTGTACCTGAGATCATTATTTCTCAGTGGTAACCTCAAAGGGAGAAACCTAATTTCTTCCATACTGTTTCAGGTAAGGTTTTCTCGATTAGCTAATCTCTGGAAAGAAAGTTATAAAAAACGATAATGTATAGGTTGAAGCGCTCGAGTTTTGCTTCGTTTGCTATATGCTTCATGCTATAAACTTGATGTGATTTTTGAAGGTGAAGGAGATTATTAAAATGTGTGGTATCTTTCGTATTCAGGGTGTTTCAAAAGATCTGTTACAAACTTTGAAGATAAATCTGACATGCAGAAACAAATCATTACTACATGGGGTCTCACACATAAAAGGGGGATCGTTATAGGAGACTCTTTATTAGTTAATATCTCTACTAATTATGAAAAGTTTGTGTGAGTTTTGACACCTTACAGGTCACACCATTTGATCTAGAACTTCCTAATTGGTGCAAATATATTTCAAAGGATTTACTGTCAGCCTATGTGAGTTTTGACGCTTTGCAAGACATATGATTTGACCCAGAATGATCAAATTTGATAGACATATACTTCAAAGGATGTAAATGTGTACTTCAGAGGGATTTTTTGATAATTAAATTGATTGAAAAGGAAGTGATATTTTGTGAATTCTGAGCGATACTTTCCGAGACTGTTAATGCACCGAAATAAATTTTATGCTGTTTTAAATTTTTAAAACATCATATTTTTATTTGTATCATATAAACATTTTTTATATATAGTATATATAATATATAGAGTATATATATAATAATTTTATCTGAATCTTGGCAATTGAAAAATATTTTAACCTAAATATTGGCATTACATTTCATTGTTACAATGAAATTCAAACGATTTTCCTTGTTTAATCAAATATTGAATCGCATTTCTTCTATTGTTGAATGATAAAGAAAATTTTTGTTTATTATCACTACAGACTACACAAATAATAACAAACTGAAGTGGCATTACAGCAAAAGATGACGTTTAATTAGAAGACATATTACTCGTACCGTTTAATATAATATTGGATATGATTCTATTAAGAAGATACATTTACTTAATAAATTGAACATTTGTAAGTCTATTAAAATATGTTTAGGCTTTAATGTCTCAATTCAATGTCTGTTGTTGTTGTTGTGACTTTTGGAACTTTTGCAATGTCTCAATTCAATGTCTAATGTTTAAATTTAATGTTCAATTCCATGTCTGAATTTTTTTTTTTTTGAAGGAATCATGAGCAAAATGAAACCTATGTATACGCGATTTAATTGAAATTATACATAATTAATATTCTCGACAAACTAGCCGATTGCCAAAGGCGACTAGATAAAATTCATAGCACAGATTTAATGGAATAAAAATTTACAGCAGCGCAATAAAACAATAGATATAATGACAACATGCAAAACGCTTATCACTTCAGACGGCAAATCCTGGGTTTTAGTTTTAGTTTAGTTATATTAACGTCCCGTTGTAAAGCAACGGGCTATTTTGTGACGGGCCTAGTAATTTTGAACCACGGTCAGATGACGAGGACGACACCTGAGCTGGCACCCCTTCTCCACACCACACCACACCAGCGGGAGGCAAATCCTGGGAACGATCTCATTACATGCTCAGAAGGATAGTAATTGATTCTACGTCCCTTTGGCCATTATCATATCTGTCATGCTTTGTATTACTTGCTACTACCCAAACAACTGTTTTTTTTTATGCTTTAGTAAATTTTTTCTCATTTTTATCTGTGCACTATGCATACATTTTTTTTCATTTAATTCTATCACTTCTGCAACGGGGAGCCTCTGCATTTTCGATTCTATGCTTTATTGTAAAAATGGATTATTTCTGCATCCCTGACGCATCCGTACGGTATATAAAGACCTTTTGGGATACCTTGCATTGAAATCGATATTGGAGCATTTACTTCTGTGAATAAAATATAAAACTTGTAATCTTAATTTACTTTCACAGGAGAAGATATTTGGATGATGTATTCTAAGCATTAAATATTTATCTGCACTAAATGTTGAATCGGTGTTAAACACTTAAATATTTATCAGCAAATAAGGATAGAATTTTTTAAAAATATGGATTTCAGATTATAAATATATATATTGTTTAGAAAATTTCACAAAGCGCGTTCCAAACGAGAATGTTAAAAAAAATCATTGATCTATGTACGTTCAATTTTTCCTTCTATTCTATGTAACTATATAATATTCTACACGTTTTAAAGTTAAATATGTCCTGCGTTTGAGATTAATGTGTTTCAGAATAATCAATAGAGAGCTAGAAAGCTTTATTATATGAAAATTATTAATGGAGCTTCCACTATTTCATTATTTTTGTCTATTTATTTATTTTTATTTTATCGTAGATGCATTTCCGTAGAAAATTAATTTATATATATATATATCAAACTTTCTAAAATGCACGACCCCGGTTTATTTAATTTCCACCTATGGTTTTTAAGTTTATAAAAATGAACAGATAAAATAAGTATATGATCAAAGAGTCAAAGAATTAACTATTATTAACTGTGACGATATACCCATATTTTTTATAACTAACTATTAGAGCCTTTTTCTATCTGCTCTCACGTTAGCAATGTTATATAGCTCCAACTTGGACTCGATTTCACCATGATGAAACTGAGTGCGAGTTCAAAAATATAAATAATAATAGATAAACTGTAAAATTAATGATGTCATATATCAGATTGTTTCGAATAATATGTTAAACTAAGTTTTTTTTTTTATTTAAATGACCAATTCATATGTAGGTAAGATAGAAAAATATTCATATGTAATCAGTACATGATTCTTATAGAAATATTTTCACCAAAAAAACACTATTTTACAACAATAACAAAAAAAACTGCCGAGAGAAGCTCTGTCTTCCAGATATAATTGATACAAAAGAGGAAGTTTAGTGCTGAATTTACTAAATAATGAAGAAAATTCAATATGAATTGTGTTCCTCTTTTCTTTGACTGATTGCATTCCATATTTGAGGTAGATTTAGTATAATTCTAAGACTACATATCGAATTTTCTTTATTTAACTTGCTGTGTTTTTGTGTTATCCCATTGGATTCACATATGTATGGACAGACAGTCATCCGCCCGCAATTTGATACACATTTACTTATCTTGTCATATACCAAATTTCACCCACTTTATGGAGTGAGATTTTGTGTTATCATGTTGACATGCACATGGACGGACGAAAAAACAGAATCAAAAATTGATAGAAATTGCCAATTGTGGTGTAAATATTACATATCAAATTTCATCAATTTAACTTTCTGTTATTTTTAGTTTAATGTTCACAAACAAAGAGAAAAACAAATATAATTCAAAGTAAATTACTTCTTTTTTTTGTACTTGGGATGGGGGGCTCTGAAACATTTCGACTCATTTAAATATGGAGCTAAAAAATTTTGGTGATTAAAATGCTGTTTTTTTTTCTAAATTTCGTATAAATAAAAATAAAAAAAGAAAGACTCTTTTTCTTATTTGCGAAATTTTTCATTAAATATATACTGAATTATTTATAAACAACACAAAATGGTACATAATTTACTGACTTATTGGTTGAAACACAAATTTATTTTGACAAATTCAGAGATATCTGCTTTTTATGAGGTAGGTGTATAGTAGATAGGTGTATATAGATTTCAGTATTTTGAAGACTTTTTTCAAATGTTATAAGCTAAGTGTGTGGAAATTTCTTTTATTTTATTATAAAAAGAAGGCGCGGAAACGGAATTTAAATTTAAATAAAACTTTTCATTCATATTTAAATGCAAGTGAAACATTTGCATTCAAAGTTGAATTTTTAGTGAAAAATTTAGCATTTTCCTTATAAATAAATTTATATGAATTTTCTATTTTTAAATCTGAACATATTCGGCAGAAAATCAATTGAATTCATTCCGTAAAGGAAAATATTTTTGCATTTTCGTGGAAATAAATGTTTGTGAAATTTCCCCCAGTCTTTAATTCTGAACTTATTTATTAGAAAATCAACTGAAAACTCTCAATAGAAACATGTCTAAGAGAAAAGAAATCCCTAAAGAAAAGTGTAATATTTCAACCATAAATCAAAGTAGTAATCCGTTACTCCCATTGTTCTATTATATGATGGAAATATATTTGCGATATGTTATATGTTTTATTCACGAGCTAAAGTGATCAAAATGTGTTTAAAAATTAAATCAAAATTAAATTAACAAAACGTTACATTTTGTTTTAATCAGATGACCGATAATTTTGAAGCTTCACAAGAGCTTTTATCGATTGAATTTTGTAAATTTGAGTAGCAATCAAATAACAAGGACGAGTCTGAGCTGATAGCCAGTTTTGCCTTTTGCACCAACGGAAAGGCTTTTAATTCAGCTGTTGTATTTATTGAATGTAAGTACCTCTGGCCTTAGGTGAAATTTTGATCGAATTTTAACTGACTATCCTCTATTCTTGAAAATGAATTATATCATTCACCAGCCCATTGTGAACTTTCAAAGCAAAATCCATGACGCTTATTGATATTCCGGAAATAATAAAGTTATAATAAAGTTCTGTAAATGTGTACAGATTATATATACAATGGTTAATTTTAACGAAGGCTATTTTGTTAACACCATACTATTATCATAGTATGAGCTGTATTCCATTTCTATCAACAAAAATTAAATACAGTGGATGTGAGTCATTGAACACAGTAGTTGCGAAGAAAATACAGTAGATACATTGAAATACAATAGATATGAGTCATAGTATGATTTAATAGATGTGAGTCATTGAAGGTTAATTAAACAGAATGACCAACAGAGATGGGTCTAACAATGGGAAATAGATATGAAATGTAATATACAACACAATAAGATGAAAAAAATAGTATAGCTTTAATTTGCGATTTATTCATTAAAAGTCAAGAAATTTCTATTAATGAAACAATATAAATAAACACGATATTTTTTTTTATCACGCATTGTTCCCTTCAGTGTCTTACTGTAGGTTTTGGCCAGAAAACAGTGGACGTCAGGTAATTTATTAGTATGTGCTCATTTCTGCGAAAAGAAACTAAAAGATATACATTAATAAAAAATACTAAGCGCGATTGCAAATATATGCAAAGATTACTGAAGCCAACATATAATTTTGATTGAAGTTTTTTTTTTAAAAAAAAAATGCCCTAATAGTCACTAGAAAGTTGAATTTTTTTATTTCCCATATTTTTTAATCTTTAATTTATAATTCACTATTATAAATATTATGAGATCATAAAATGATTTACTTCTCAAATTTATTACTTGGTGGAGGCACTTGTAAGGATCAAATTTTAACAAATCAATCGACCAATTCATGATTAAGTTATAAAAATATTATAAAAATATTTTGCCAACAAGAACATACAGATCTACAAAATTTCGAAACAGAGGCATGTAAGGAAGTGAGGCATTTATCTTTACGAATGTGAAACAATTGAAGTTAAATAAAAATGTATAAAATGACAAATGATACTAGAGCTAATGCCAATCCTAAATACTTTCTAAGATTTAATGCAGACTGTTACCTCAGAAAAAAATTGTAGGTGTTCTTCCCTCCCCCCCAGAAAAACATATCATAAGCTGCTTCTCTCTCTCTTTCTCTCCCTATCTCATATCATCTACCATAGTTGCGTCGGAGGTGAAATAAGATTCATTGGTCTTTTTCTGGAAGCTAGGACCATTTAGTGACTCACCATTCCGGAAATAAAAAACAACAAAAGTAACAGTTTCTTACTGTTTATTGTGAAAAATGGCCACTTTTCTTGTTTTATTGGTGGAGGATACTAATGTGCTGTAAACAAATTGCTTCTAGCTTTTTGGAAGGAAAGAATGACACAAGTAATTGAGCAAGATTAGTTTTCCTGTTTGTTTCATACAATCAATGTTTTCCCAGTGTTTTTTTATCACTCTTCAGTCGTTACAACGTTCCCCATTGATGATTGTATTTAAGTAACTTATATATGCATACATTTCTAACAGAGACTATAACCATATTTTTTCTTTTCATTTACTGTTTCATTTCCTTTTTCGAGAATTCTTTCATACCTTTAGAAAATAAAGTTAAATAGTGTGTGCTTGTAAAAATAGGAGGATATTTTAAAAGGAATATGAAGTGATAAATACAGCAATATTTGATTTTTTTTTTCAAAAACACCAGAAAAAGAAATAACAAGATTTAATCCTCATGTTCTTGTTAAGTAAAAACAATTATGTTCTCCTTTTTTACAGCTCCATATTCATTTTGAAATATCCCATATTTATTAAGAGAAGTGTATATTAACTTCAGAAAAAATGATCTGATGGAAAGAAAACTAGAAAATGGGCTTCTGATGAGAACAGCAAGCTCTTAATTCTTTAAGGAGAAAAAATAAGTAATTTTGAACTTAATTTAACAAAAAAAATCAGAAAAGAAATTCATTAATATATGTTAAATCTACTGAATTATGTATATATTCATAAATTCTGTATAATCGTAAGCAATATGAATTCCTATCTGTGGTATCAACCAGTGATCGACGACTGGGAGATCGTATAGTTGGAATAGCTGTTGGAAATTTATCTCCCAATGAAACGCAAATGTGGACAAGTTCCCTCTAAAAATTCGCCAGAAAGACCTTGTGCCTCTTTATATAAGAGCCAAGTCTTATAACCGAGATATGTAAATAAAACCAACCTAAATGCTTTATTATGGATGCTTTATAATATTTCTAAGGATACTCTCATCAAATGAAGTTCTCAAGTTTCAATGAAGTTTCTCTTTATCATCAATCATCGGTTCATTAGCTGAGTTATACCAAGTGAGATTAGCCAACAAAACGAAATATAACAATATTCTGCCTTGCCTTGGTATTCAGAGTGAACCTGCATGATTTTGCCACTATGAAGATAAATTTCGGGTTGAGGGGCCGATTAATAATGTTATAAAGCTGCAATTCTGCTTCTCAGCATAGTTGGTTCCATCATCAGAAAGACAGTTTTACAATCATCTGTATTGGATGGAGTCCGGGTGTCGCGTCGGAGGTCCCAGAGCTTGGCGACAAACTTGGCGACTTTGGCACCAAAATAGATTATACCCGAAACATCGAATTTTCCCGATCCGTCCATTTGGAACCGAGATACGCCTCGAACGTTCCTGATTGGTTGAGAGGCTTCTAGCCCCGCCTCCTGAGACCTATAAAAGGAGGCAGCCGCAGATGCCAGCGTAGCTTAGTCGACGGAGAAGAGTAGTCGGAAGCGACAGAGAAGAGTAGTCGGAATCGACGGTGAAGAACTGGTCTTTCAGGGATTAGCAGAGCAGCAACGGAGTCAAGCTAGTGCTGAACTAAGCTGTGCGCTACTGTCTGCAGTAGTGTTTTGTTGTGTGCTGCTGTTTGCACGTCTCGAGGCTGAAGATAATTGTCTTCTCTGTGCTGTATACAGTTGTCGTCTTTGTGCTGTCCTGTGTGTTTTCGTATAAATAAATGTAGTTGTTTTTATTCTACTGCCGCCTGCTGATTGAGCGTTCTCCACACCATATAATTTCCACTATCCAAACGAACCCGGGAAATTTCGTAACAATATTAATCCTCACTAAAGCGGTATATACAATGATCTGACCCATCTACAAAGTAAACCAGCAACAGCGTTATAAGTGTACTCTCCAATGAAATTAAAACCTATTTACTTACACAGAAACTTCTTTTCCCCCCAAATATGTGCTATTTCCCTCGGAGGAATAGCAACTTAATATGAGCAATTATGCTAATAATGAAAAAGTATTATCTATTTTTAATAGAGGAAATACATTTTATCAAATGGGAAAAATAAACATCGTCTGTTCATATCAAAAACATCTGCAGTGTTGAAATTGTTTCTCACTTATTCTAAATCACCAGCTCGACCCTTAAAGCAATTAATTTCGGTTGGTTTAGTTTACTTTATGAAACAGTGAAAAGAGGAGATTATTCCTTTTAACAGGTACCATAAAAGTGCAAAAGAAAACCCTTTTTTTAGGATCCAAAGCATGCGCTTGAAAAACAAATGCTCTTTTCACATTTTTAGTTATTCATCCAATTAGCATATCCCTGAGAATAATGCGTTTTTTTCTTAATAATTAGTTTGCTCTGAAAAGACAGGCACACTTCTTAACAAAATTAAATATGATTGCTTAGCTAAAGCTGATTAGTAGGAAGAAAAAAGATTTAATATTGCTTGATTCTGATTTCAGACATGTATTTTTTCTGTTAATTCATTTGTTTCGCTTTGTGAATTGAATGTATAAAGGAATATTTGTCTGTATCAAGAATTTATAAAATGATTAAGAATTAGATTTCTAAATACATTTCTTTGTTAAAAAGTAGATATTTTAAAGCTACATAAGTTGTGCAAAAGTTATTGTTATATCAGATACATACCATGTATCCCGTGTGATAATGAATTTATTGTTTCTTCTTTAAATGCATCTAAAAACTTATCAGTATCGTTAAGCTCTTTTCTCCAAACTTTACTATTTTTGTTACTCTGTATAAATTTAATAAAATCGGAACTAATTATTTTCTTTGTGAAATTAATTAAAAGAAATAAAATACTTAAGAATCAATTACAAAATTTATTTCTCAAATTAAAATAATGTAATCCTAAGCAAATACCATTGCTGGGAAAAATACTTATACTTTGAAAAATTAAGTTACAATAAATCAATTTATTACATTTCGCGATAAATTTTATTTTTTTAAAATTTATCTGAAGTCTTATAGATTTTGATGTAGGCCTACTCCCATTTGGCACTGATGTCTGTTTGATTATGTAAACATCTCTAACACCGGGGCACACCTCAGAAATAAGGATGAGAAGCTTCCGGTATGGGGATTGGTTCTCGCCACACTGGTGGGTTCAGAAATGCTGGATGTCCACTACTTCCTATCGATGAAAAGACGTACTTCTCACGGGGAGGGTTGTACCGTGGCCGGTGATGGCCCTTTGGATTCAACCATAGTTCCCACCAGTGTTGCTGTCGTGGAGGTCCGATCATTGAAATTTTTCCGTGCGCTTTCCTGTGGGTCGGAGTAGCCGATTATGGTTCTGGTAATGGTTATGTAAATATCTGATTGAATTTGTATTTTACAGAAAATTACTGTCTGCCTTTAGTTATAAATCATTTTACTTTCACTATCAGCCACTGATCATATGTATCAATCGTGTATGTTTTATACACTGGTGTGCAGAACTTAAGCAACAGGTATGTGTTTTGCCATAACTTCACGAGAAATCATCTGAGAGACATGAAATTCAGAAATGAGATACAGCATTTTGTTCTGAAAGAATGACGAAAGCATAGTTGCGCAGAAATGAATACAATGCATACAGTATGGAATCAAACAAAAAAAGGCTTTACTGAACTCATAGTATCGTTACATATGATTGTCTGTCCAAGAAGAAGAACAGCAAGCATATGTTCCTTAGTATGGGATATGCCCTCCCCTTACTGCAATGGTTGCTTCGCACCGTCTCCCCATACTCAGCACCAGATTGTCCAACAGTTCTTGAGGTAAGAGTGCCCATTCCTCAATCAGCATCTGTTTAAGTTGTCGGGTGTTCCCAGGAGGATGTAATCGTGCCGCAAGGCGTCTCCCCAAAGCATCCCACACATGTTCTATCGGATTTAAATCAGGGGAGCACGCCGCCCAATCCATTCGAGTGATATATTCACTTTCCAGGAGCTCCTCAACAGCATGAGTCCTGTGTGGCCGTGCATTGTCATCCATAAAAACGAAGTCTGATCCAATGGCACCTCGGAACAGACGCACATGGGGAAGGATCACCTCCTGACAATAGCGATCTCCAGTTACAGAACCTCTGTCGAAAACGTGGAGCTCAGTCCGCCCGTTCATCATAATGCCTCCCCAGACGATAACTCCAGGACCACCGAAACGGTCTCTTTCCGTGATGTTACTGGGACGAAACCGTGTCCCGACCTCTCTCCAAATCAACTGGCGTTGGGAATCGCTTGTGGCAAGAAAACGACTCTCATCTGTAAAGAGGACACGACTCCATTGATGAGATGTCCAGTTTTTGTGCTCCCTGCACCACTCTAAACAGTGCCGCCGGTGGGAAACTGTCAAAGGGATGCAGCGTTCAGGACGGCGGGCGAATAGGCCACCTTTGTGAAGGCGTCTGGACATAGTAAAACACGACACTTGTCGTCCCGTTGCTGCACACAGTTGCTGAGCAATGGCGCTTGCTGACTGGTTTCGGGTTCTTTTTGCCTGCAGGACGATATGTCGGTCATCCACTGCAGTTGTTTTCCTGGGGCGGCCACTACCAGCCTTTCTCACAGCTGTACCTGTGGTTTGGAGGGCTTTCCAAGCGCGCGAAACGACACTTTTGTTGATTCCGAATTCTTCAGCTACACTGGTCACACTACACCTCTCCTCCAGCTTTCCGATAATTCTTCCACGTGTGAAATCGTCCAGGTGATTTCTGCTAGCCATATTTCACGAAGTAACTCACGTGCACTTGCAGCGAATGTCTTTAATTGCGTCTCCGTCCTTCCTTTTATTGTAGTATTGAGCTGCTCGCGCCTTCCGCACGTGTTTTGCGTACGCTCACGTCGCCTGTGACGTTTTGTTCCTGATATTTGCATACGCATGACCTTTCTCTTGAATTACGTGTTTATTGTACTGATCGCAAGAACTCCGTTTCTGCAATTTCATGGCTATCTGCTTAAAATTTGTATTGTTGCTTATGTTTTGCACAACAGTGTATATGCAAAATAGTGTCTTCGTCTTTTACAGGAAAGTCAACGCGTGAGACGTTGTAATCACATGTTAATTAATATTCAAATGTATGTCATTTTACATCGTTATGTGATAGTATAACCTTTTTCGTCCTCCCCTCCCTTAAAATATAATTCATAATCGGTTCAAATGTCTTCTCGCTGGTGTGGCGTGTAAATTCGGCGAGTGAGTGGCAAATTAGGCTTTGCCATTTAATCATAATTAAAGTTTAGTACCATATCGAAATAACTTTTGGGTAGCTAAAAACAATGATGCTCGAAATCTAAGCGAGCTTCAAGCGTTCCGTCGAATTTGTTTTCATCTATTCATACAATAAAATGTAAAATTTTGATTAAATTGAAAATCCTGATTCTCCAAGACATATAAAAAGTTTTAAATACACATTTATATTTTGAATATTTTTACTGGAAAAAGAACTGATTAAAAATTAAAACTTCATTTTACGTCGTAATTTAAAAGGAATTAAATTGACTTAGTCAAAAAAAATCAAAAACAACCTTACTCTGAAGTGTTTAAACAATATTTCACTTGAAATTGAAGAATTCTAATCCTTTTAGAAATATCAAAAGTTTTTAAATACCGATTTGCTTCTTTGATATTTTTTAATGAAGAAAGAGAAGATGAAAAATCTTCTACGTTCACGTCTTATAAAAAGGAATTAAATTGAATTCATCAAAAAAATTAAGCAAAAAAAATATGTTATTCTCTCTTTAAGTGTTTATTCACTTGAAATTTATAAATGTTTAAATTGGATCCAAGCTGAATAAGATCAAAAATGAAAGACTAAGATATTTAAATTAATTATCTTACTTTAACAAAGAAAAAAAAGCAATCGTCATATTTTCTAAGAAAATTCGAAATATTTTCATTCAATGAATGAGATTATTTGATTTTTAAAGTATTCAGAGCTCTTGGAAAAATTGTATTTAGAATTTCAAAGAAATATGACTTTCATTGATAAAGATTTCTTGGAATTTCCATTAAAACTTATTTCTTATTGTTTATAACACAAAGGAACAAGGATTATAACAAGAAAGGTGATTTTTAAAGCAAATTTCCTTGGCAATGATTATTCCAATTTTTATATGTCAGCAGTAATAATGAATTTATCATGAATATATTCTTTATTTTTGGAAAATAAAATTTAATATATGGCGATGCAGACGGGATGAAGAAAACAAAACTATTTGTTTGGGAAATAATGTAATGCGCAAGACAGCTTAGATAGAAAACTAAAACTGCTTCTTTTCAGAAAAAACGTTTTGAAACTTTATGTTAAAAAAGAATATTTATAAAATATATTGAAGGGATTTCTTAATATAGCAAACTTTATGAACAAATTACCTTTTCGTATTTCCAAGATCGAAATTAAATTTTTATGTTCATATTACAAATTCCAGTTCAAATACTAGCATATGGTAACTAAATGAATTACTTAGTTATTCGATTAATTATACAAAGTTAATTAAGCATTTTACTCTCCTTTTCTCACAAACTATGTTTCATCATTTGTAACATTTTATTTATAACATAGAAATGCCATTTTACTCTAAGAAAGATATAAACAAACAAACAAACAAACAAAAAAGAAACAGTTGTGATAAAGATAACATAAAGACAAATAGTAGATAACATAAAGACAAATAGTTTCATTCAATTAAATAAACCTTCTTTTGGTAGACAAATATAAAGACTTTTTAATATGGATCTCATAATTTTAAACACTTGGCAGATGACGAGGACAACATCTTATCTGGCGCTTTTTCATCAAACTTCCATATCACACCAGTGGAAGACGATTGTTCCAAGGCGTTAGATTTAAGGCGCATCGGACATCCGATTCTTTGGCGGATTCGTATTCCGCCTGGAGCTTTTCGGCCT
The DNA here is from genome assembly GCA_026543865.1 of Argiope aurantia. Classification (NCBI taxonomy): domain Eukaryota; kingdom Metazoa; phylum Arthropoda; class Arachnida; order Araneae; family Araneidae; genus Argiope; species Argiope aurantia. The sequence goes on from JAPMOR010090133.1 coordinate 900,676, forward strand.
GAAAACCAAGACATTTGTAGGCAGTTGTAAAGGCACTTGATTTTGCCTATAAAATGATATTAAATTAGAAACAAAGTTAAGCTATTTCCCATGGAGTCACTAAGAACAATAAAAAAGCTTTTTCCAATTAATCTACTTAAAATTTTTACTTGTTTATTATCGATGTACAGTAAAACTATCCTCAGACGAATATGTACTCATTAATAGTTGTTTCTTCTCCAACCAAATCCACTCGTCCGATACACAGTAAGCATTACATATAAATCCCACAACATATAAATGATTCACATTTTAAATAGAGAAAAGCTTTTCTAGTGGATAATTCTTCTCCAACCTCTAGCATTGTAATTTTCTGAATGTTTAATATAATAACAGTTCTTCCAATAATCTCTGTCATCTCACCAATAAGAAGTTCATCGCTCCTGATTCACTAAATGGGAGGTATGATAAAGGGAATATTAATCATACCTCCTTAATAAATATGAAAAGTAAAATTTTAGAAAGAAAGGTTAATATTTTTTTCATTGCACCTATTTTCTATTCCCTTTGCAATTAATTGATGGAAAGTTACATTAATTTTCTCTAACTGTGGGCCCATGGCGGGGAGGGGATCGGATACCTTCAATGATAAAACATTTAGCTTATAAATTGTTAGCAATTTTATTGACTAATCTAATAATCAATATGATCCTTTATCCATGCGAGATCAATATTTTCATAACTTTTCAATAAAATTTGCTATAAATGGAATAACAAGCCAGAGATACTCTATGATTTCAGAGCGTATGAGAATAAATCACTAACATAGATAACAACGGGATTTCTAAGGTGGCTTGGTACAGCACAAGGGGTTATTTCTGAAAAACAGAATGCTTGTTGTTAATCTTGTATTCTTGTTGTTATCACTTGTATGCATTGGGTTTCATCATCCGAAGGTTTAAAATTGTAATTTATTGCGATATCGGCTTCTGCTGGAAATCAGCTCTGTGAATGATGGTAATTTATTGAATTGTTTATTACCATCGGAGCTCAAATGGATGCTAAGAAATTTGTTAGAGTTTCAATGTCCAACAGCTATAACATTGCATCTTGGTGCGTATGAAAGGAAAAAAGTCTTTGTGAAGAAGCCCGATGTGAGAAAATAAATCCAGACAGTAGCTCCTTGGAGAATCATTCTTTCAATTATACAGGGTGCGGCATAAATACCCGGACACACAATTTTTAATATAACTTGAATAAAAATAAATATATTAAAAAAATGTAAAAAATAGTAATAAGAGTAGACTTTTACTAATAAATAAATTCAATTTGTTTCAAAGTGGTCGCCTTTTGCAGTGATACAGAGGCGCAAATGCTTATTGAAATATTCAGCAATGGGCCACAAATCTTCTACCTTTAGTCTATCCCATTCCCGCCGAAGTCATTGCTTTAAAAAGTCCAAACTTTTGTGTCGTTTAGTGTAAGCCCTACACTCCAAAATGGGCCATACACTGTAATCATGGAATTGAGATTCGTATTGTGCCCACTCACCAGATGATATCACGCCCGGAAAATGAGCCTTGCACCACTCTTCTGTCTTTTTAGTCTTGTGAGTTGGTGCGGAGTTTTGTAGAAACTCCCACTTTACATTGCCGAAGTGCGTTTTGGCAGATGGAAATACAATAGCTTATAAAATGCTCCGCTGGTACATTTTTTAATTTATTTTAACGCTCTCATCCACAAAAAATCAGAGATGCTTTGTCACTTGCGCAAATTCAGCCATGACCATGACCGACTTTGGGTATTTGTGATGTTCAGCACTTGCTGAAGTGCTTGGAGCTAGATCAGGGGTGGCGAACCTTTATGGATCAACGTGTCATTTTTTTCTAAAGAAAAGTTTAATGAGGTATAGCATGCCTTCAAATAATTTTGCCTCATGATTATTGGGATAATAATAAAACTAAATAATAACAACTCAAAACTCTTTATTTGCTACGAAAAAATACATTTTACACTGTATAGAAGTAAAGATTTTAGTTATAGGAGTAATTCAAATTAACGTACCGTTAGTGTGACTTCTGTGGTTGTAGATTAGATGACAAATAACTTACATTAGAATTGTAAGATGATACTTTTAGCAGAATGCATGCTGAATTGTAGTCATCTGCCAACCGGTTTCTAAGAGAGTCTTTAATATTACTCACCTCTGACAATAATCCTTCTCAGGCATAGGTAGATGAAATTATGGTTAAAATAACATGAGCCAGCTTTTCAAAACAGTTAAATGTGTCTGGAATTGAATTCCATGTTTCCAAAATTTCGTTATTGGCCTTTTTATTTATGTTGCTTGTTAATATTTTTGTTTCAATCAATTTCTTTTTTATTGTTTCAATAATTTTTAGAATCTATATTGAACTAGATTGGAAATCAATCAGTTGCATTTCAATTCTTTAATTTCCAACTAATCGAATTGGGACTAATTCAGTTTATCAAATGAAGTCACATCAGGGTACATGATAAACTTGAGCGTTTCCGATAATTGTTTGAACTGAAAATTCCTTGATTGAAGAATCAATATCGGAAATAAATGCTTCAATAACGTTTTCTTCGTCTAGTTTCTCATGCACATCTAAATCTTTGATATATATATATATATATATATATATATTAAATTTAGGAAGTACCTGTAGTTTCTTGTAATAATATCGTTCCTGAAAACATGTAGTCCAGCGTCAAAAGCTCGAATGAGATCCATCATGACGATAATTGTTTTATTTGTGCCTTGAAGCTTTACTTTCAATTCATTGAAATGTTGGCATATGTCTGTAAAACCATCAATTTTGAGAGCCATATAATATTCAACAACTGTGAGTATTGTTCAATGTCCTTCCTCATTTTGCAGAAACAGTCTGATTTCTTCGAAGCAGTCAACAAATCCTTTAAGTGCGTTCCCGCGGCCCAACCAGCGAACATTATTATGCATTAGTAAGCCGTTATACAATGAGTTGACTTCATTCACAAAGCCTCAATTAAGGCCACAATTCAAGCCTCAGTTTCGCTTACTTTAAACCTATTCTATGATTATTAATTTCGCTTATTTCAAGCGTACAACGATATGAGGTTGATTATTTTTGTGATTAACCATAGTCCATTATATTATTAAGAGATAATTATACATCATGATATAAAAAATCCTTATATATTTTGATATAAGATATCTTATCATGATATAAGAGATCCATTATATATCATTATATTGTGGCAATTATATTATCAAAAGATGTGAAACCACTCTTAGAACACAAGGCTTGTTGGTGAATAATGCAGTGGAGTTCAAGAATTGAATGTCTACGTCTGTTTGAAATAAACTAATGAAAACATTTTTTCCCACCATATTTGGAGTACCATCAGTTACTAAAACAATTCTTTTCAAATCAATTTCTTTCTCAGCAAGTGAATTTTTAACAGCCGTACAAATATATAAGTTTTTTTAAATGGAATGGGAATACTCGCGTTTGTTCGTAATGCTTTATAGTGAATTTTGTTATTTTGAACTAAAATGCAAACCTTTTGGATCGGCGGCGTGCCCAAAATATTGTGTACCATTGATTCGCCATCTCTGGACTAGATTCTATAGTTCCAGGAGTTATGAGGCTTTGGATGGCAAAGAGCTCCTCATTAATGAAAAGGAATCTGTCTAAGTGCTGCCTTGCGGCCCATTTCAAAAGCTTTTGGCGTCTTTGGAGCCGTACGAGTTTGTTTTCTTCAGTGAGAAGCTGAACTTTTTAGACTTGTAAGGCTTCTGTCCAAGCTCATTCACTGCCATTCATTGTACTGACCGGTCACTTATTCCCAGTTCAAGAGTGATCTTTCTCATGGAAACCCTCAAATTTCGGTCTCGCCTTTTTGATAATAGCACGGCTATTGAAAGTGTTCGCCATACGTTTTTGTTCACTTTCTGGACTTTAACAATCATTGTTAAGCTCTTTGAAATGGTAGATTGTATTAGACACCGTTTGCCGAGGCACATTAAGCAAACGAATGACTTCATACTGTTCGTTTTCCATGCTTAAACAACTCTAAAATAGCATATCTTTTGCTTGGCATTGTAAAAAAGCTAAAAAAGAATACGTAAGCTAAAATATGCATTATAAAATATATTATAATCGAAGTGGTAGACAAAAATTAAAACGAAATTAATTCACTTCTATTCTATGATGTAATAACTTTGTCCGAGTTTTTTTTTGCCGCACCCTGGGTGAAAATTTAATTTGCTATAATTAGTTAAATGTCCTCACTCTGAATCAATGGTTTGATTCAAGCAACGAAACTGAAAGTTCATCTTAAAATAACACTGTGCAGTTTCGGAGTAGGATGCTAATCCAAAGAAACTTAGCAAAACCTTGGAAGTTCAACGTTGCGTCTAAAAGCAAGGTGGAACAAATGTCTTAAAGCAAGGAATAGCATTCCTGGGTTTACATAGTTAGAAATCACAATTTCTTTAAGGTCAGATGTACCTTCACCATTAGTTATCATTTCAACTCTTTTAAAATACAAAAGGCACAGAGAAAGCAATAAACTTATAAATAGATAAGATATAATGTGTTTAATATAATTTATTCTTGTTTTTAATTAGTAGTCCAAAAAACACGCACGAAATCAAAATCTTTGTATCTGCATTTCAAAAAATTGAAAAATATGTTATTCTACTTCAAATAGAATCATTAAGGCTTTAGTTACCTTGATAAAATAACAGCAAGGAGGGAAATGAATGAATCCCAAATGAAACTCGGTTATTATTTGACATCTTTATTCCTAAAGCATACAATCCAATTGCTCCCTTTTAAATGAACAGAAATGCGTGAATAGGAAGTCTTACAAGATGTCTCGATAAAATTATTAGATTGCATCGTCAGTTTCGTTTTATTCTGTTAGAGAAAGGATATTACGTCGAACACAGGAACCTCTTATTACGTAAATGGCTTCATACTTCTATATTAGATTTAGAGCGAAGGTTGAGTATTCATTTACTTCATAATCTAATCAAGGCTGTCATGGGCTATTTTGGCTGGTTGTTCATTATTATTCTTCATTTGCCTTTAAATGAAAAAGAAATGTTCGCGGTAAGGGGAGGTATCTTTTCAAAAAATAATTTTTGGAGCTTATTTTTCTTAGCATTGGATAAAACTGAAATAGTTCGTTAACTTTAAGAAAGGGAATTTAAAGACGAATTTGCATTCATTGTAAGAGTTGAAATTTGATAAAAAGTGTTTTTTTTAAAAAAATTTGATTGTCTGACTGAAAAACTAAAATTAAATTTTGGAAAAAAAAAGGAAGAAAACTTCAGTAGATTGAAATTCAGTACTTTTAGACATTAAACTGCTTAACGTTTTCAACATCATATTGCATTTAAACACTATACAATTTTTAAATTAAAGCTCTCTTCATAAAAGAGCAAAGTTTTTCGCAGTCGATAAGTTTCTATGATATCATCTTTAAATATGTTTTTTTTATAAAAATCTTTTTTTTCTAAATTTATTCCTGATAAGTTTGTATTAATTCATAATAATTTATAGTATGATGAGAAATATATGGTGTAGTAGGATTGAGAAATGCTTGATCCTGATGATCAATGTGTGGTGAAGTGAAAAATCTGTAGTGGAGTATGGAGCGAAAATGAGCCGGCATCTGGAACAATATGTAAAGGAATGCGAATATATCGTGATCATGGTCAGTATGCAGTAGATTCAGGATGTATCGGGTAGTTAGGGGAAGTATGGTGAAGTGTGAATATACTGTGATAGTGGGAGATGTGTGTGTGAATGTGTTGTGGTGGTGAGAAATGTGTGGCGTATTGTGAATGTGCCGAAGTGTTGGGAAAATGTGTGATAGAATGAAAAATGAGCGTTTTGTGGTCTGATGGGGAAATGTGTCATGCAATGTAAAATAGAGATTTAAGATTCTGGCAGAGTCTTGATGTATTCTGCTGAAATGTATTTTTAAAGTTACTAGACGTCATGAATCAGCTTTAAAAGCCCTTACTTTCAGGTCTTTGTTTCTGGCAGAAAAAATTCACAAGCTATTATCAATCACGGATTTTTCCATTTATTTCTTGCAGTAAATTTAAGTACCAATAAAACATCCGGCACGTCTATCTTTCTAAGTAGCGCCCCCGATTCAAGTTCAGAAATATGCTGTTTTAATGCAATCTGTCATTCCGTGCCGGAAAAAATAAGTCAATTATCACAAATCCTTAAATATCATTTAAAAACTATTAGAATTATAAGATGAACTTATAAGAATTATCATCACGCTTTATGACTTTGTGTTTAAGAGATGTAATGATTGCTATTGTGACAGACTGAGAAGGATTCCTCAAAATTTACAGGACCATCTTGTAAATTACAGGCCAAGTCTATGTTAAGTTAGTTTAGATATTCAAGAAGACGTTGCGGCCTATTGATAAATCGCATGAAATTCCTTGGAAAATATTTCGTTAAAATTTTTCTTTCCAAATATTGTAACTTTTGAAATTTTTATAGGCTTTTAAGATAGCCTTTCATTTATTAAATTGAAAAAAGTAATTTAATTAGCAAAATTTTTCAATGTAATATGCTTGAAGGATTACATCTGTAGAATCTTCACAGAAATTTCCTTTTCAATTAAATATATATATATATATATATATATATATATATAGCCCCGTTTCCTTCCTGTTATGATTAGAGATCTAATGACTGTTTTTGTGACAGAGTGACAGATAGCCTCAAAATTTACAGGACCATCTTGTAAATTCCAGGTCAAGTTAATGTTAAGTTAGTTTAGATATTTTAGATATTCAAGAAGACATTATGGCATATTGATATATTGAAATTCTTTTTTATGTAATATGATCGAAGGGCTACATCTGTAAAATCCCCTGAAAAATTTCCTACCTCATTTCTCACACACAAAAAAAGTATTTTTATAAAAAGTGTGTGCGATATTTAATTTTTTTAAAGAAAAAAGTCCAATAATCTTAACTATGCTTAAAATTTTATACATAAAACTAAATTAAGAATATCTATTATTTGTTTTTGCTTAAAAGACTTATTCGAAAAGTATATAAACTGTATTAGAGATCTTGCAGTTTCGAATAGGTAGCAATTATTGTCAGATTCATTAAACGAACAAGAATATTAATGAAAAGCTTTTGGCAGGTCTTCTGGGAATTTCGCGCACTGTTATTAAGAGATCTATATCTGTGAATAATTTATCACTCTAGTACGAATGATAACGATTACGTGTAATAAATAACAAGAGCAACTTTGAAGAGCACTCTGCCTGATTTTTAAATATACATGTATTATGACAAGTAAAATTAAAGCATAATTGCGCTAAATACGTCTAAGTTTTATTTTTTAAAGAAGACTTTCTCTAATTACTATTTTATTATCAAAATTATTAAAATATGACAAGAAAGCTACGGAGAAGAAGTATATGCTCGCAGATTCATGATTAATTATGAGTTATATTATGTAGCTAATTAATGTAATTGATTAATTAATTATTCAATTAAAATTTATCTTTCTTGACATCATTAGTTAATTGAAACTAATTAATTTGTTAAATTAGTTAACTAAAATCTCGTTAAGCATATCGTTTTTATAAAATAATAAAATGTTATTCATAATTTAAAAGCTTTAAATATTGATTAAATGACTAATTTTGTTGAAGATTTATGAAGATTATTTTATGTTAAATTGAAATTCTTGTTTTTGTTTGCATTGATGCCAAAATGATAGCTGTGGTATCATTGAAATAGTTTATAATGCAGTTTGAAAATAATTGCAGAAAACTGGTAATGATATCTTAGTCGAAATCTACACTTTTAATCAATTTTCAACCAATCTGCTCTTATGATGAGGGATTTTTGTACACTTTTATTCAACTTAATTTGTTTCGTGACTGTAAGGATGGAGCTCTGCCATTGATTTTTTACCCATTTTCTGAAACTTCTGAATTTACCCAATTTCAAATTTCATTCACTAGTATGTTCTCAATAACGCTATTTTAAGATTTGCGGAATTTGTAATTATTCAATACGTTAACTTATTCAGATTTTGATTTTGATGATGATGATGTCATGTCCGCGTTACCCCGGAAAGGGAGAGCAATAGCTTCTGAGGGTAAAGACCCTCGAGCATCCGAGGGCAAAAGTCTGACTTCTAGCTCATATGAAGGTAACACTCACACACTCGATAGCACAACCTCTTTTTAAAGGGGGACGGAGGAGTCTTTCACATACCTCACATATAGAACACAGAGTGAAGAACAACCATGCCCGAACCAGGATAAGAAACGTGGGACGCCCAGATTACGGGGAAAACGAGTTGCCCGTAGGCCAGGACGCCGACATTCTGTATCAATGCTGTCACATAATATTGAATTTGAAAGCAGGGGATTTCAAGATTTTATAATAATTACAATTGTGGACCAAAATTAGGCTTGAAATGTAGAAAATAATTTAAAAAAATTGATTACTAATATATTTATAACTGTGTGTTTTAAAATCTGTTTTTATTAAATCCATTTCTAGTGAAACCTCTTTTACTGTGATGAACATTTTTAAATTTTTATCAAAAATGATTGTCTTATATTTGGTCTTTTTTCTGTTTGAAAAAGGCGAAATTTATATGGCATAATCTTTTAAAAATGTCATTCGAAGAAGGTATATTTTATACTTTATTAGTTATTCCTACATCTCAAATCGCATTCTACTTCCCAAATTCTGGTCGAGGGATTTCAAAGTCTAGAAAATTGAGACATTGTGATTTCGCTCATAAAGGTCTTAGATTTTTAAATCTTTATTTTTTCCGAATTATTTATTCGGAGAGTCTTGAAATATCGAAGTCAATCATGTATGTTCGATCTGAATCTTGAAGAATTTTATTGAAGCTCATAAAGACAAAGGTCAAAATCAAAAATAGAATTTAACTAAGTCATTACTTTTAACCCTTAACTGGGGACGTGCGGTCTGTGAGACCGCTAGGGACGGATTTTCTGTCATCCCAATTCTATTTTTAGCTCAATTGAAGGGATTGACCCTGTAGATTCCTGTTTTGTGACCTAAAATACACGTGCACTTTTTCAACCGATTTCAGCAGATACTTTTTAAAATAATTCAGGTATTTCTTCGAGCGCGGTTACTAAGTCACGAAGTCCTGTTAGTGTCCCAGTGATAAACAAGGCTTAGCAGATGGCGCTAAAACTTGGGCCCCGAAATATCATCCAGTTTACTGATCCTATTATGAAGCAGTGCTCCAGACACTTTTAAATGAAGCAGAAAGTTATTTTAGTGATAAGGATAATTGTACAGAAGAGTTTTTCGATGAAAGTTCGCATTCAATAGATTCTGATATGTATGTTCAAACATAATTAATTTTTCTAGTGATAATGTATTTTGAAAAATGTATAAAATATGCTAATATACCAAGAGATACATATACAGAATTTATAGGTTGATTTTTATACTAGATTTTAACCTGTATGTTTAAAATGCCCTAGAAAACCGTGCTATGAAAGTCACACAGGTCGATAAAAAAAGGGCCAATTTTACCCAAAGTCATTTTTTTTATTTTTCATATAATTGTTGAATTTTACATTATATTGTCCTCTATATACCTTCATATACTGTAAAGATAAATATGAATTAAAAAGTAAAAAGTAATATGCTTTTTCAGGAATATTATTTATTGTAACATGTAATTTGAGAAGAAAATGTATGTTCCAACGCATTTACTTTTTTCAATGACAATATATTTTGAAAAATTTCTAAAACATATTTATATATCAAGAAAAATATCTGTAAAATATATTGGCAGTTTTTCATACTAATACATTCATTAGAAAATTTAATTTTAGTGTAAATGGAATGCGGTCTTGTAGACCGCACCTCCCCGGTTAAGCCCTAAAATTTCACCTTCCCAGTTAAGAGTTAAAATATTATTACAAGCAGTGTTAAAATACAACAAAACTAAAGAAAAATAAATAAAAAATAAAGCATTACAATGGGAGATTGTTAAGTTTTCATTCATCAAGTGTATGAAAAATCACAAACTTAGTATAAAGGAAATCAATTAGATAAAGAGTTAGCAGAAATTAAAAAAAAAGGCTCTCTGTTCGTAGTTAATTTTGCAAAAAAACATGGGGAAAAATGTTTTGAAATCTAGTACAAATGACAAAAATGGAATACATGGTCAATTTACAGTTCAAGACAGACGAAAAGTTCAAGCAATTTCATTAAAGGTACAATAAATGTTCTGAAGAAAGCTTTTCAATTTCCTTGCTTGCTCTGGGATTTCAAATAGTTTTAATGTATAATTTTTATTTAGCAACATATTCATTGGTTGCTTTTGCTTTCTTTAATAAGAAACGAATAAAATATATATAAAAACATCATCAAATTTTCCCATAACCATTAAAACAATACTATCCTTCCATGTTATTTAAATATATTTTTTAGTCCTAAACAATATTTTTTATGCTTAACTTCACAGAAGTTTCAATTTCTTTTTAAAATTGAGAATTGTTTCAATTTTCTTGAAAAATATCCAAAACTGATGCAAGAGAGGATTTAACAATATTGGAAGAGACTTTTCATACAAAAATAATATTGTTACATGATCTATTGACACAATTCCATCAACATGTGCCTATTTAAAAAAGGAGAAAAGTTTGATAATTTGATAACTTGTTATGTTCATATATTTAAGATTTACTCGGCCCTGGCACAATGACATTTAGTAAAGTTGGAACACCAGCAAATAGTATTGTGAACCATGCAAAATAGACCCTAATACGAGAATCACAAGACCCTTTCCTTTACAAGAACGTATATTCTACCTTCAGTGTGTAACTGTTAACTAATCAACTCAAAAGTTATTGTACCATCAGGAGAACTGAGAACTTTAATATACGATAACTTCTCCTTCACAATTTCTAGGTGCTCCTTTTCCCTCAAGCAGATTTATCAACTCATACGGCAAATCAAACAATATATTCAGTTCATTTTCAGAAAATTTTGTAAAAGTAATACGAAATAGAAAATAATTTCGTTTCTTACTCATTAGAGATTAATTTAAAGTGTTAAAGTGCAGTTTAAATAAACTACCCATTTTCTTTTCTTCACAGATGCAAGTTTCTCAAAAGAGCCTTTTCAAAGATATAACTAAATATCTTTCAATGGATTAATGATTAAAATATTATAATTTTCAAGCCAAATTTATGTTAAACCAGCTAGATCAGTCTTCCGGAAATTTTCTCCTATATTCATTAATAAATGTCACGATGTAGTTTTAACTACATGCAACTGGCGAACAATAGTTGCGAAAAAGCCTATTGGTGTGCACTCTTTGGAGATTTTTTTAGCGATTAATTTCTGTAATTCAGCTATTATACAACACCGGAACATATAATATATAATTTGAATTTCTTTTGCTTGACCTATTCAAACCAAAATGAGACGCAAAGCTTCCATTGTAGTCTCAGAATCAAATATCAGATTTCATATATTCAAATCATAGCGTTTTTGAGTTATCGCAATTATATGGTTTTGAAAATACAGACCTACAGATGGCGAGCCCCTTGGTAGAAATGTTCAAATTCAGTAGTTTCTATACTTTAAATGTTAAATCTGTGTACCAAATGTTATCCATTCAGTTTTCTTTGCTTTGAAGTAATCATATTCGGATAGGTAGACTTCTTCTGAATGGTTTCGTTCAAAATTTGATAGAAATCTACAAATATGGTGTTAATTCCATATACCGAATTTCATCGGTATAGCTCAAAAAGTTTTTGCGTTAATAAAGTTTACAGACAGACAGCAATAATTTTAAAAATTCCGAGATTCAGGGGTGCCTTAACTTTCAGATTCTTCAAAATTTCGAGTTCGAATTTTTTGATAAATACAATATTTTCTTTTTATATATTTTATGTACAAGAAAATAAAAAGAACGAATACCCAAAAAGATGTTAAAAAATGATTGAACTAAAATATCCACTTTTCAATCATAAACCTTCTTTCAAGCTGAATACAGAAATGAGATGAACTTCGTCACAAATTAATTAATTTACTTATTAAAATATACCATTTAGAAAATGCACTAGAGCTATTTACGAGATAGCCTCTTAATTTAAAACCATGGTAAGATGATGAGGGAAACGATGCTGCACTTCTTTTCAAACATATTACTCATACCAGTGTGATGATATATTATTGTCAAGGAATTAAAAGTTGAGAGCCCGCATACAAGAAATATCTTCCATGAAATCTGGTCTGAAACTGGGCTCTAAAGACAATTACTCTATCACGAGGTCGCCTGTCCTGATTTAGTACTGAACTCTATAAGAATTTGTAATACTATTAACATATCAGAAATATTTTTATTTAGCTATCTTTTTGGTAAATCCATTGCCAAAATTTTAAATCAAAATCTATCAAGAAATCTTTTGTTTTCAACTCATATAATTATATAAAGTGAAAGCAATTTATATAACTGTATAAGTCGGTAAGATTTATAAAAATTTAATATATAAATTCATCAGTGATCTCAAAATTTCTTAGATTTCTTATTAGAATTATGAATTACTGATTAGTTGTACTAGGTTATTATCTTTAAAAAATTCCTAATAATGATATAAAATGGTACCAAAATCCTGTGTTAGTTAAATATGACACTTTTTCTTAGCAGCATTTATTAAAGCTTAACAATATTAATGTCATTATTTTAAATGCTGTTGTTATTCAGAGTGTACATTTTTATTGTAGCTCAGAAGCTAATTTCTAAAGTATTAGATATAGAGCATATACTTCAAATTGGAAAAATGTTGTTTTTTAATGTTTAAATTTTATTGAAAGAAAAAAAAATTTTTCATGATGTTTGAGTCGATAAATGTACGAAAGAAAAAGTTATGAAATCTGACTTTTTAAACAGTTCTTCGTCCTATTAGTCAGATTTAAAAAAATATTCTTGACACACTAGAAATTTAAGCCGGAAAAATGCCTATTCTTAAACTGCAAAAATTGATCGAGTTATGAACTTTAGAATACTGTGAAGATTTTAAATCAACTGATTTAAGTTGCCGGTCATTGAACTCAATATCCGTTTTAAAAAAATCCTAAAACCGACATTACTTGATCGAAGGGGTCATTAACTGGTTTAAGGGAATCCAGTGCTTCATAATTTGCTCAGTTTTAGAAACAGAAGATTAGCAAATTTTTGTATGATATGTTTATGTGTTAAGAATATTTTACTGAATATGATTAAAGTACCGATGAAGAATTGAAAAAAAATTGATTTCGCAATTTTTTCAACAATACCTTTAGTATGTATCTGTCCAAACAGTTTAGAAATAAGCTATTGGAATAGGATTTGGATAAACACCACGTATATCCAAATCCTATTCCATATTAAAAATGGAATGGAATTATTACCATATTAAAAACAGTCTATTTCATTCCAAGTGTTGATGGGCAAAATATTCTTTACCAATATTTGTTTAGAATCAGCTTTTATCATTTTTTTTATTTGTTGCAAAATGCCACTTAAATCATGCTGCTATAATTACTGAAAAAGGATAATACTATAAATACTGAAAATTGCAATTTTTTTTAATTAATTTATTGCGGGAGAAAAGCGAAAAGAGTGAATTTCTTCCTTTACCACCGTTTGTTTTGAGTTATTTTCCAGATTTGAGTATACTTCCGATAAAATAAATTTAACTAGAAGAGGAAATACATATGTTCCTTTTGAAAATGCTGCCAAGAAGAAATGTATCCAACACAAATCAATTTGACAGGAATTTTGAGAAACAAAGTATGTTTGTTATGCATTTTCTTTAATATGAGTCGTTTTGCTTATAAAGAAAAATTTGAATAACGTAAATAAAAGATGACAGAAACAATATGACTCGCATTGGTTTAGAAGTAATCCAGACATTGGGCTTCGAAATGTGCACCCATAACATGGAAATAGAAGGGAAATAAAATCCGTAAAAAAAATGCATTCTTTCCTAAAGGAAGTTTAGCGATGAAAAGGTGTTGTTATAATAGAATATCTGATGGGGGAACAAAGGATCGTAGTGCATAATAATTTACGGACAAAAGACCGTAAAAATATCGCCCGGAAAAAATATTCCTCTATTTGTCCGAATAGTGACAGACTCTGAATTAGATATCGACCATAAAAATGTTGCATCAGATCAATTTTCGAGGTAGTTTGTCAGAAGAATGATGGGAAGGCATTATTTGAGAAATTGAGAAAAAGTACTGAATTTATAAGATGCTCTAAGCTTTCTAGTTATGGCTCAGTTTCTTTATTCCAGAGCAAGAATCGAATATAATTTTATAACTGTATCTATGACAAATTTTTGCAAATTCTTTTTAAATATTTGAATTTATTAAATGTAGTTCACAATTTTTTTTATATTTGATCAAATTTATCAGAGAAATGTTTGTAAGATATTATATGAATAGATTTAATGTTGTGCTGAATTTATAAGATGCTTTTAAGTTTTCTAGTTATGGTACAGTTTATTTGTTCAAGTGCAAGTATTGTATATAATCATGAAAGTTATAAAGTTTAAATGCTAAATAATGCATGATAAAGTTTTGTAAATGCTTGATTAATGTTTGAATTTATTAAATATAATTTAGAAATTTCGCTGTTTTAAGCATGTAAAAATAATAGCTTTGAAATGTTTGCTAAATCTCTGTTTTTCAAGGTATAAAAATAGAAGAAGGCACTTCATCGTATTTTAAATTTCTTGTTATATGATAAGTTAACTTTAAGGACTACAGGTTATTGAAAAAATATTTGCATATATAGTTTTGAGATATTCATGCATTTTATCTACGGAATAAGAAAGAGGTACATTATTTCACTTTTTCACAATTCGTTTTTCATAAAAGTTAATCGTCTTTTTGTGGAGAAAAAACATTTTGGATAGATTATCATATTTACTAAATGCAAAAGTTCACAAATTTAAATACTATTCCAATAACTAAAATAATGAGGTACACACATTATCTAGATCTAACACTGAGTTAATGGTATCCAAGGTAATCTCATATAACATAAAAGCACATTGTGCGAGGGGTTGACGGCATCTGATGCTTTCTCAAATCAAAGCATGTTTACTTCAAATTCCAACAGGTTATTGCAATAATTAATTAAATTAAATTCTTCTCGTTGTTCCAAATAACGAAACAGACATATGGAAGGGACGTGACAGTAACATACATTCTATTTCGAATACGACGGGTTGAAATTGTTTGGCACCTACTCATTCTGACTCTATTTGGAAATAGCGGATAAAAGCCTTTGTTGCTATAACTCTTTAACTCGCTGTTTCAAAACAAGCCCATTGCTGCGGCACTCGGTCTAGTCTCTAGTCTCTCTGGTAATTTAAATTGTTACATGCCGTCATTATTAAATGGCAGTGCTGGAAATCATAGCGCCTAGACAATCGGCAATTTTAAGAGTATTTTCGACAATTTGTTATATTCAATAGAGTCTTAGAGTCAAAATAATTTATTTCATCTCTGAAGATAATGCTGTGACAAAGATCTGATTTGGATTTCTTAGAAATCCTTTTGTTGTGATATGAAAGGAAATCAGAAATATTGTAAGGGATTAAGCAGAGAAAGAAAAAAATATATAATAAAATCGAATTAAAATTTCTTTTATTTAATATAGCTGAAATTTATATAATGAACTAAAGCAAAGATAGCTACTGTGGTAGGATAACTGACCTTTGTTGATTTAAATCACTGAGCGCACAGACCCATTGATTTAAATCACTTAGAAAGTATTCTGTGTGTTTTCAGCGAGATAATAAATGCAATTTACTACTCGGTCATTGGAAATTGAGTTGATTTCATAGATGAGTTGAGCATATATGAATATCTGATTTAAATATGAACTTAAAAGGGAAATGAACATTATAAAGGATTTTGTTTTAGCGTATTAGATTACATGTAAACCACTTATGACTACTTTCTAATTACTTGAGCCCTTTTTTTACTTCAACAAGTTAAAATTTAGTTAAATTAATGTCTCTTTCGGTAGATTTACTAGAGTTATTTGAGGAAATACCTCGTCATTCAGAGTCCCAGTCAGATGACGAGGAAAAAACCAAAGTTGATCACTTCCTCTCTTAACTACACCAACGAGAGAACGTGTTGCCCACACTTTCAGATTTAACGTGCGACAGGGACGAATATACAACGGTCCATTATTAGAAATAAATGTCGAAACTGGAACCATTCGGCCTCGCATTTGATACCTTATCATTTGCCTACCGAGGCCATTTTTACTACATAGAAGAGATAGAAAAGAAGGGATAATACATATCTAATTAGTTAGATGACCCGAACAACAGGGGTGAGTCGTGGCAGTGAACTTGTTAATGGACTATCACTTTCTAGAATTGAAATTTAAAAATATTTTTGGAATTGAGATCAGTTTAAGAAAAAATAATTTAATTTATTACATAAAAATATATTTTTAACTAATTTGATAAACTAAGATATATAATTAGACATTGATAAATTAAAACAATTTATGGTTTGAGATAAAAAAAATCGGACATTTACGTTTTTTAATCAGTAAAATATTCAACGATAAATTACTTTAACGTATTTTTTAGCGTCTGGTGTTGGCACTTTAATATCTAGAAGTGACGATAATAATAGTGATTGATTAATCAATAATATGATCGTCAAAAGTCCAATATACATGTTAAAAATTTTTATTATCTTCTGTGGTATCTAAAATTAAATCGTAATAACTCTAATTAGAGGTGACAGAATAAATTACCATTCCATTTGGAAATTGATGAATCTGGTGAGTAAACATCCTTCGACTTTATAAAACATAAATGAAAAGCCTTGAAATAATACTGCTTTTCATCTTAGCATTGTTTCATAACTCAATTAAAAATAATGTAGAATTCTATTTAAAAAAATCTCAAGTAGACAACATTTGCATTTTACGCAGAAAATATAAACACCAAATATTGCATTAAATGATATTTTCGACCTTATTTTTTAGGTTATATATTAATTGACATTTTTATGCTATCTTTAGTAACGCATAAATAAAAGTTCCCCAAATGATAAAATCTTTACAGAGCATTATTTTAATTTTCTCTTCCATTTTTAAAAATCTTTAAAGTATAATTAATGCCATTATTTTGATGTTTCTTAACTATTGTGGAAAAAAAAAGAATCCTAGTTATTCCGCTAAACATCAGTTTACTACTAAATACATCCTTCATCGTATTTTCAACCTAATTTCTTTTGAATTGATTTTTAAGGAGAGATCAGAAAAGAAATGCTTAGGTAAGAAAAAAATAGTACCCTTTTTTGAGGTTTAGTTAAATCAGCACAAAATTGAAATATTCTTTTTTTTTTTGTTGTTAGGCAGGATATAATCGATCCATATTGTTTTTAATATTACTTTTTTCACATCACTTTAATAGTTTCCAGTTTTTTTCTTCCACTTTCATCACTCATATCAATTTTTCCCAAAACTGCAATTAGGTGCGCACAGCGCCGCTTTCTCGAGTGACATTTCTGAAAATGCCCCGAAGCATCCCATTTGTGCTGATTCCTCTAAAAGCATCATATATTCCCTTCAGCTCTGATTATTAAGAGAATTTTAGAGTGATTTGGAAACATGATAATACTGAGGTAAAATTAGCTGAGTATGAGTTAAGAAGTACGATGATCTGAAGAATTAAATAGATTTATAAAAGTTAATTTATGATCTTTATTTTTACAATTCGAGGAATAAATTAAAATATTAAACATTAAAAAAATACTTTTTTAAATAATATTGAAATGTCTTTAAAAATAGAAAAATACCCTTAGTTTTGATATGAGTTTATAGTATATGTACTCAAAAGGTAAATTGAACCGCCTAAAAGCTTATTTTAAAATATATTCACTATTAAAAATTTTATTAAAAATTAAAGACACATTTTTATTACTGCGTTAAATAGTGATTTTTTTTATTTATTTTAATCATTTATTATTTTTTTTATTTTGAAGTCGATTTTCTCTCAAATTCATTCTCACTGATAAAGATTCAAAATTTAATTTAATTAATGATTCACAAATTTAAAATACTAAAATCATACTGTTTTATAGAGGTTATATACAAGTTCTATATCTAGAATCAGAGGAGAGTGAAACATCGATTATAAAATTGCCTCTTTATAAACGTAAACGTTAAGTAAAAGGCATTAAGTTAAAAATGTATACGTTTGTACATATTACATTTTCAATCTGTACAGTCGGAAATATTTTGTAAGTTTTAAAACAATCCTAAAAATGAAAAATAAAGCTTGATTTTATTTAATTAACTTCAATAGAATAATATCATATAAAGTACTTTTTTTGTTTATGCACGTTATGAGTCCAGTTCTAGAGTAACATAATTTCTAGAATAACATTATGTATAGTTCTAGAATAACATTATGGATCCAGTTCTAGGAAAAAAAAGAGAGGAAAACATTAACATATATTAAAGTCGTATGTCAAATTATAAAGAACATTTTATTTATTCTAAGTACTTTTACAGGTAAGATATGTTGCTATACACTATCAAATGATGGAATTCACGGACCAAATACAAATTCTATATACCATGTTATATATATCTATTCTATATCCGGTTCCATGTATAACATTAAAATATCAGACATGGAGTAAGATGATTTTACTTAAGAAATTTTAATATTAAATCGATCATATCAGATTCAGTGCTATGTCAGATATAGGGGAAAAAAGTAGCTGAAATAATTTTAGTTTGATGTTAGATTAAAGTTCCTCTTTCGTTTGTAGACAAGAACGCTTTAATGTAATTGGTGTGGTTTAAAGACGAACGAGTCTAAATGGCTGAAGCCCCGGTTGTCGTTTCGTTTTAGTCTCTAAATTTTAAACTTTATCTGATATTAAGAGCGACACCTGAACGAAAACTATCTCAACAAACCTTCAATTCGCACTAGGTTGACGCACGACCGATTTTAAAATAATTAAGCACTCAGACAGAATGGTTCCTGGGTAGATTCTCTGATATGCCTCTGGAGACAAAATTGATCCAAATCTCTGTATTACTGTCTGTCCTATAATAGAAATCTTTCGTTTCACCAAACACAGCAATAATGCTCAGTTCATTAATTCATCAATAAGCCTCAAGTTTCATGCTACGTATTTTGAAGATAATGAAGACTTTACTAGAATGAAAGCATGTTATCATTATTGCCTAAGAATAGTTTTAATTGTCATTATTTGCTATTAAGTATTTACAGTGGAATTTTTCAGTACAGTGTTAACTTCCCATTTTTCCACTTACATCCAAGATTCTTCTATATACCAGGAGGTTCCCACGGGTGATGGGACACCTCGTAATTGAGGATGAAAAGCTTCCGGCATGGCGGTTGGTTCTCATCACCTTATGGGTATTCTCATCACCACGAAAAGGTGTGGGTCTGGCTCCTCCCATCGATGACTGGGCATACTTCCTTAGAGAAGGGTTTCACCATAGCCAGAGATGACACTTTGGACTCAACCACAGTTCCCGCTAATATTGCTGTTGCGGCGATCAGATCATTCAAGTTTTCCCAAGTGCCTTTCAGCAGGAAGGGGTAGTCATTTTGCGATTACACCAGGAGGGTATTATCTAATCGTGAACTTTATCAGATTGGTTCCTTACAGGTGGTTAAATAATAATAATTGTAGTAATAATAAAAATAATAGTTATAATAATACCACGTAGATACTTTAGTGTAGAACTCAATGAGACACACAAGAAGTAGAGCTAAACCAATTTATTAACTCAACTATACACTGAGAATACAGTGACTGACAAATCTTCTGCTTTTATACTATCAGGGAAAGCTCCAGAATACTTTTCTGGAGACAGTAAGAAAAGTCCAGAACACTTGTCTGGTAAACTAAAGAAATGTCCAGTATCTTCTGGAACATGAAATAAATGAAAACATAAAATCAAGGGATTAAATATTTACTCATACTATGAATCGCATTGTCTATAGCGGGATTCGAACTTGAGGTCTCATGATTCTGAGACCAGTGCCATTACCATTCGGCCATGGAGATTCGACTGTCGTTTTTTCAATGCGGCATTAATAGAAATAATAGTAGTAGAAATAAAAACAATAGGTGTAATAATAAAAATAATAGTAGTTATAATAAAAATAATAATAGCAATAATAAAAATAATAGCAGTTACAACAAAAATAATAATATTAATGATAATAATATTTATAATAAAAGTATTAGTAATAATAATAATAACAGAGGCGAAGTTGAGGTACAGCCGGCAGTAGCAGCCTATGATTCCTATCTGCAAGAGTTCAAAGACTAGTTGTTTTTTAAAACTCTTTTATATATTTTTCCAATCCCAAAAATCAGCGTCTTTGGCATTTTCCAGAAAAGTAAAAGAAAAGATAACTGGAAAACTCCTTTGTCAAAAAGAAATATCATGAGCAAGTTTTAAAGTTTTAATAACATCTCTTATAATCAAAATTACAATTCTTTCATTAAAAAAAGCAGTTTGATTGCACTGGATAGCTTAAATTCATAACACAAAATTTCTTTTTTTGTATTTACTTGCTGATATTCATCATAAGGGATCTGAAAAGTGCATTGCAAAATTTCTACAGGATTTTAAGGATTTAATCACGATTCACCCTCAGCATATATCTATCTAACCTTCAAACTAAACTTATCTCATTCAGATGTAAAGAGCCTAGTTATTCGTAGAAATATGCTCATACATAATTCATTTTGAATAATTCAAATTACTTTGAAATTTCCGATCAAGGATGTATTCGAATTTTGAGCCGAAATTTCCTCATCTATGTGAATTTCTTCGAAAATCTAATCTTCGAGAGAGGTAATCCCAAAAGCATTAGAGAGTAAACACTTCTAAGAACTTCGACTACAGAAAATATTTGCTAAAATACTTCGTATTATGATAATTACTTGTGTGATTATGGAAACTTTTAAGTTGAAACTTAAATTTGAACTTCAATTATTTGCTATCACAAGCATTTAGATGAATTTTGTCTCATTTTATTTTCTATTACTGAAAACTTTTGGGTGTTTTGAATCTTAATATCGGAGAAATGCTCATTAAATGAGTTGAGTAAATTAAAATAAATATTATTTCTTCAGGAATAAAGAATTTATTCTTTCATAAAATTTGTATAATATACCAAGAGAAAATCAAATATTATGTGCTGTAAGACCAACATCCTAAATTCATACAACCTTAAAGGTATCAACTTCACAATGTAATTTTATGGTATGTATTTATAAAATTTAAGTAATGTATTGAAGCACATACAAAGAAATAACGGATCGTAGATTGATTTGTTGCGTACTGTTATGAGCATTATGCTTTGAGGATATTCAATCTTTAAAAATACCAACCTTGATAACATTCTTTTTGAGATAACATAAACTATGTTTACCTTTGTAGATCTCTATGTTTTTTGAAGCAAATTCTGGTAAATTAAAAAATCTCGAATCCTAAATCTCGAAGTGCAGCAAAATAACTAAAAAATGTGCTTACATATTGGAGTTTGCAAAAACAAGAATCGTTTTCTTAAAAATTGATCTTCTAGTGTTATTTTAAAATTTAGATGATATTCGGGTGTTATATTTCGATAATTTAATTAATTTCTAAATTGCATTTTACAAAGAAAATTTAGAATACATTTTTTGGGCAAAAAGGAGATACTAAGGAATCATAGGATATTCTGCTAAATTAAATATATGAAATATGGTAAAAATGTTTTTGTTCGTGAGATTATTGCTATAACGATAATTGCGTTTATTATCTCTCATAAACACAATGATAGAAATTTAAATAAAGTAGTTATAATATTTTATTTTAAGCGAATTAATCAATAGTTTTATTAATTATAGTATTTTAGCACTGAATTATTTATAAGTTGAATAAAATGGTATATAATTGAAATAATTATTTTAACTTAATTTCCATTTTTCCTCTCTTACAAGTCTATGAATTTTAATGTACACAATAGCACCAACTATGTTACGTGTTTGTAACCCGTTTTTATTAACTCGCCGTCTGTTCTGTCTGTTTGTCTATTCAGTGTAAATTTTGCAACCGATCGTAAACTAATTTCCCGATGAGTTAGAAACTTGAAACTATAAACTAAGTTAAGAACTGGATGACTACGCAATATTAACTCGCTTTCTTTTGTTTCTGTTTGTTTGTCTTTTCGGTACAAATTTTGAAATCGACTAAAACCTTTCATTGCCATCAGACAGGGCCATGCCAAATTGTTAGCTCATCAGGAAGTTAGTTTAAAATTGATTATAAATTCACACAAATAAGAATAAAAAGCTGAAAATATTTATCTAAATGATTTTTTAATTCTTACAACGGGCTAAAAAATATAAAATAATTTTTCCAAGCCCCATACATATTGTTCTAAGAAATTCGGGTTGTGAATTTTTAAAATTTGGGATTGTGAACTTTTAAATTCACAATGCGAATGTTCTGAATAATCTGCATGGAATCAGAAAACTGTATTGGGCTAAGTGATATTATTTCATCGTTTAAATCCATTGTAAAAATATGGTTTAGAATTTTTTTATTTAAATAATTATTTTAAAGCACATTATTTACATTTCCCATTTGGGAGCAAAATACTGAAATGTAAATGTGATGGTAATTAATTAATCAGCTTATATTTTATTTTTCACATTCAATTTATTAATAGTTCTAAGATGTGAAATAAAGTTCTTTGACTCCCTCACAAACAATAACACATCTGACTAGAACACTGAAGCATAAAACTTTAATTTATAAAAGTTTATATCCAAGTATCAATTAATTCAAAAGACACAATTCACTTGATACCTGAACTATTTCAAAGTTTCTTTACGTTCTTATATAAATTAAAATAACAGTGTATCCCAAATAGGATCTGTCATCTAATTAGAAGGTTAAATTAATTTTTATTTTAATATTAATTATTTCTTAATTAATAAATTTCTCGTTTTTGCAACACACATAGATAACGAGGACTCTTGGCATTACACTCCACTGCACGATTAAAATTGGACAAATTCTGCTTACGAAATGCAGGTTGAATAACAATCCCAATTCCCAATCCTCTAATCATGATCCATATTTAATTAACAGAATGAAGACCAAAGGCCAAGGGAATCAATTTAATTTAAAAATCATGCAACTGCCCATTTTGTTAATTCTTAACAAGATTGCGTTACATATTTTAATTTATGCAAACAAGTTTGGATGGGATTAAGACACATAGAAATATTTTTTTCGTTTACTTATTCTCTAGTTATCTTCTATACTGTTAAATAATTTACTTTTGCCATCTTTGAAAAATAATTATCTTATTTAAAATTTTTATTGCGTATGTTTTATGAATAACATATTATTTTTTTTGTACACTTTCCCCGTTTTCTATGAGATTCAACGGATTTATTTTAAAACTGATTTCTGATCGTTACCTAACGTTTATCTTCATGTTATCTTCCATACCCGACGAAATAATTACATGTTTGAAAGGTATTTTCACTCTGGGTCTCGATTCCGACTTAATTTTAATTCGTGTATCTAATCTTATTATGTTTTTAAGTTTATGTCTTTTGAACGAATTCCGTGTGTAAATTTATTTTGTTTTAGCTATATTAACGTCCCCAGTGGAAGTAACAGGAAGGATACTTCGAGACGAATATTGTAATCTTGACGTCAATGACACCTGACTTGACAAATCCCCTCGAAATTTCCGAACCTCACTAGGAGGAGGAAACTAATCCCCGACGATCTATGTGTTGCTATTTTTCATGGCGTTTGTCATAGACAGTCTAGAAGTCAGTGATTTTAAGCCGAAAGAGCTTCTCTTCTTTCAGTAGCGCCACCTAGGACTAAGAGTACGACTTAGCTACTCATGCGTCACAACCCTTTCTACGGGCGGACTTCACTCATCCGCAAATCGCAATTTAGACCTGAATCAGAGAACAATCCCCTTTGAGCTAGTACCCCCAACGGTATTGTTTCGACATGAAGAACTTTGTGGCTACAACAGATTTCAGAGTGCACCAATCACTATATATAAGGGGAGTCTTAAGCAGGCGAGACTCGAACTTCCAACCCAAGAGATGCGAATCCCTTTCCCTACCAATCAGGCTATCCTGACCACAACGCTCGGCTTAACATGCCCTAGGGTTACATATATGACGAATCTTCATTTGAATCCAGTTTCGAAGATGGTGCCCTCCTACCTGGAAGCCGAGATTTAACCACTACCACATCACAACCAAAAGTTGACTGGGGTTAGTACACATATCAATATTTCTTTTATTTTCCTATTCCCCAGTTAACAATTATGCTGCTAGATAATTCCATTTGCTTCTTTGAAAAATTAATGATTTAAAGTCATTGGTTATGTTGTATGAATGACAAATGATTTTTTCTTTCACTTTTCTCATCTGCTATGGAAACTGATGAATTTATAAATTCGCCAAACATTGACTAATGTCCTTTTTTATATTATTTTATATACTGGATGAAATAATTACAGTCATGTCAATATTTTTACGTAAATTTCCATTTCGACAGAATTTGCATTCGTGTATTTAATCTTTTTATTGTCATGTTTTTTAAATCCTAAGCTTCCTGAAAGAGACACTTATATAAGTCTTTGGGTAAATTAAAGTTGGAATAATTTAAAATAGATGAAATGATCGGAGTTCTTTCAATACTTTCAAATAAGATTTCTTCCAGTTTTGAATCCAAGTTCTAATCTTAGTATCACTTTCGTTAATTGCTATGCCTAGTGAGTGACAATTTTGTTTATAATTTTGGAAGAAGAGGATGATGTAATTATTAAATCTATCTTTTATCATCCTGGTCATATAGAGCCTTTCAGCTCTTTGGCCTTGCATGTTTCACATGCAAACTCACTCGCTTCGATTCGTAAAATCTTGGTCGGATGCTTCGAGAATTTTTCAGTGCCTCCCGATAAACGCATGTACATTCTCTACACGAAATGCTGTCTGGACGCTATTCTTGTAAGGATAATAATCAGGCTTTATTTTACGGATAACTAAACGGTGAATATTTTTTACTTGTTAGTGTTTATTAATAACTAGGAATAAATATTTTTAACGGAACTATTTTCACTTAAGAGTTGAAATGTTTTCATTAAAAGGTTCAATTGCACTGAAATTATTTCTGGAAAAACCATTTTGCGATATTTTAAACTGAAAGCTAATATCTATATTAAATTGGAATGAAAAACATCAATATAAATGAGTTTCATTTAGCAAGAGCTAGAAAAAGTTTGTTTTAAATGAGCTTTGAAAATTAATGTTTTCTAAAAGGAAATTACAGTAATTTCGGAACTTTTAACAGTATTAAATGAAACTTTGTGCAAATTTGTCAGTAAAAATGTTTTTATGTAATCTTTTATGTATTTAAGCGTTGATATGACTTTCTCACTTAAATATGTTTAGCTTCCCTTGCATATTAGTTTGTGATAATTTTTTTCTTTAATATCGAATATTGCATGTAAATATCAATGCAAATAATGTATTTACCGATACATTAACAGTTGTCTGGAGAGTTTATTCCAGTATACACTACTCTGGTAAATTTTTCGAGATTTGAACATTTTTATCATCAAATGAAATTATTCTCATGAAGTATTGTAATTTGTAATGAGCTATGGAAAACGAGTTGATTAGAATGAATTTCTAACGTTTTATAATACGCCTTCCTCAATATTCATTAACTCTGCATCTGCTTTGAGTTCGGGGAATTCATTTTCTGTCGGAAAAACATGTTGATAGGATAGAATAGTGAATTAATCTGTTTCTTAACGTTGCATTTATTTAAACAAATTTCTGACAATAATAACGAATCGCAATTTTCTGACATTGAATCTAAATTTTCATAAATTCCAGTTTGGTTTTAAAGTTTTTGTGGAATTTTTAATCCGAAAAGATTACGACTGAGAGTACATAACTTCTTGGATAGATATTCCATTTAGTATTGAAGCATAGAATGACAAATACGATAATTGAAAACGTTTTCGATATTGTAATGAGGAAAATTTCTATCGCATTATGTACCTCAAGTTATTTTTGCTGGAATTGTCGCTTTGTAATCGCCCCTTTTTTAAAATTATGGCAAAGAATTTGGCTGTTAAATTCCAGTAATATTTATCATTTAATGCGTTTATTTGGGCTTTTATGCTTATGTAATTCGACGTATTTTAATCCAAGAAATTTTCTAATATCACTAAAAAAACCTCGGTGTATTTTAAAGTATATTCATTTTTGGCTTTTTATTCTGTTGGTATAGGTTTGTGAAGCAAGTATCTAGAAAGTTATTACCAGAAATTAAATTTACTACTTCACTCTTTGTGGGCCATTGTATTTAAAACTTTACAAAAATGCGTAATGAAGTTTCGTAAAATGTTGCTTTCTATCCAATTTTCTATGGGAGAAAATTTTTAGTGGCATCGTGAATGCTATCTTTTTCAGAGACATTTAAATCTTAGTTTTCTTTTTGTTGGTATATCTGTATCCGAATAAAAACTATATTCCGAAATGTCGAGCGAATCGCTAGAATAGGGGTAGTCAGATAAGTTATAAGATCGGATCTTATCAAAAGACCGCATGAAATCTACATCAGTGTGTTAAGTATATCTGATAAAAGCGAAATTTCTGTTAATTCCTCGTAATCATTGTTTTCGCCATCTATGCAATTGGAAACTTTCCGTAATCTTTTGCTTTTGAATGACTCCGCTCGATCGTTTTATATGGTACATCCTTTTTAAATTATTATAGTTGTTAAATATATTGTGACAAACTAGGTTCTAAGAAAGATTTTTACTGAAAATTTGGAATTCTATTTTATTGTCTAAAAACAAAGCCCAAACTTTCTAGATTCGAAAACAATATTTTTAATCTATTAAAATAGAATTAGATACAAAACCAGAAACGAATATTTATTTTTTATAGTAAAAATTCTCGGAAAAATATTCGAAGTTTTTATATTCGCCCTTTACCTACCCAATCAGTTCATAAATTTCGGGTAATATTGTTAAACTTGAAAATAGTAATTGCGTTTAGTTTATTTAGATGAACTAATCTGGAAGCGTATTTTTTTAAAGTGCATTTTCTGAATGAAAATTTCACTGACTAGTTCACGGAAAACGCGATATCTCGCAAAAAAATTAATAAAAGAATGAAATTTAATTCGCATATGGAAAAACTCTTTGAAAGTGTAAGACTGTAGATCTTACGATAGCTTCCTTTAGTAATTTTCAGTCCCTTTCAGTTCAAAGCGGGAATATCGTCAATGGTCATTAAAAACTTTAAATTTTAGTGAAATATTTGTTTAAGGAATTTTTATCTTGTAACCTATCGCATTGCAGATAAATATTTGTGAAAAAAAAATTGAAATATATCCAGGATTTCTACATTTGCTGTTTTCCTTAACATTGAAAGTTTTGCTGAAAATTCATTAGTTTTTCGAAAACTGATAAAATATTTTAATTGTGAATTTTTAAGGTTATTTCAGATATCTGGCACTAAAGTTTTTTCACCTCTTTTAAAAAAGTCTCTTAATCTGATACCTTGAATCATCGACAGAATTATAAAAATCGCAGATAAATTTTTGAAAATAACTCTTCTATTGGAAGCAATTTCTTGTTACTTGGGCATACAATTAAAATTTTTTAGTAAATTTGGTAAATGAATATATATGCATGGTCACAATTTTTGATCTGCTATAAATTAAAACAAATTTTTCTTTTCAGTTCCAGAATTTGGAGCATATTTCTCCAGGATGTCGCCATCGTCTCACCTACCATACTTCTGATTCTTAACTATAACATAGTTAAAAGTCCTGTATAAATGGAACCAAATGTTTTAGTGCTGAAAAGTTCGATTTATTTCTTGGTGCAGAAATGAAATTTACTACATGGTTGTATTCTTGGTAACATCTGGCTGCATTAAGTAAGCCCACATAAATTTGGATTTTTGGCCACTATGACGTCGGCTCTATTGGATATTTGAAGCGGAAACTTTTGCGATATTCTGAATAAGGAATAAAGCCTTAATGAATACAAGGGAACTAAAATCATTTAAAATGTTATTACTTGTTGGCTGTCAGTGTTAAAGTGATTAAATTTTCTTGAAAATATCCTCAGAATTATACAATAAATTGAATTATATGGGGAAATTCTTTAAGAATTTATCATACGATTCGTTATCAAATCGCTTTAGATTTTCCGAAACGAAAATAACTTATTTTTAGAAGGCATTTTGAAGTAAATGATTAATTTCAACTATCGTGGTTTTCTTTAATTCCCAAGTATAATTTATAAACAAAATCCTCTTGTATGCATGAGTTATTTTAACCGAAGTATTCCAACTATAATCGGAGCATTTTAATTTTATTCCCGATGCATCTTAACCTCTTTACACTTTTTGATTCTTTTCCTTACCTAATTGGAGGACTCCTTCAGTTTCCGGAATGTGTTGCACAACCGATTCAATTATGAATCCATTAAACACTTAGAATTTATGTATTTTATTGGATTACTTTCAATTTAATTTCAACTTATTTCTGAGAAGCCATAATTTGATGGCCATATGATAAAGGCTTTCATTTAAAAGCTTAATATTCCGGAAGTTTTTACCAGTTTCTAAGGAATTTCATTTAGGTAATTTTGAAACAATATTCCAAAAGCGATGTGAGAAGCTGTGAATTGGTGATGGATTCAAACACGATTACCACAAAGGATCGTAATATTTACTGTCTTGTAAAACTGAATTGCCTATCTTGAATTGGATTTCATTTTGGTGGTGTGGGGTGCAAGACTGGGTGGCGGAAGATCGGATCCATTGTAGTCCTATTCTAACAGCTACTGAGAATTTCGTCGTCTGTACCAAAATGGCCGTGTTTGAAAGACTGGTTAATTTGATAAAACTAATTTGATAAAACTGATTTGATGTACTTTGTCTATACTTGTTGAATTTAAACTTTATTGTTTTTTGATATGAAAAACACAAATCAAGTATAAAATCCTAAAAAGTAAAGGTTTATTTCTTGGAAAGAATTTTAGTGATGGTAAGATTGGGTAGAGGGAAGTCAGATTGACTGCCGTCCTTGTCTAGCAGTAATGGAGAATTAGGTATTTGGTACTAAAATGCTTGAGAATTTGGTTTCTGCTTGAAAGACTGGTTAAATTAACTAATTAGTTAAATTAATTTAATGCGCTTTGGCGATACCTATTGCAGTGAACTTAAAAAAACAAATTAACTGGCTGTGGGAGGTATTAAATCTTAATATTGCTCTCCCTTGGTGGATACTTTCTTCAAGAAGCTGAATTAGGTACTCGAAGTTTTCAGTTTTCGAATGACATGAAATTGTTCAAAATCATTGCAGTGGCATTTTAAGCATGGGAGCTTTTGGATTTCATTTGTAGTCGTGAAATCTCTAACGCTTAGACGTTTGACATGCTTTATATCTTTGCTTTTCTAGATTTTAATTCGGCTTATCAGAGACTGACATTATATAGATTTTCATACTGACGCCTTCAAATTTATTAACTTCATTTCTAGAAATTAGGTTATTTGTCGGTAGATATAAGGGTGTGTCGCAACGAATTGTTCCCATGAGAATGCTGAAAAAAAAGATATATTTGAATATATAGTTTATTCTATGATAAAATCATTACTTCATTGATCAGATACTTTTCTTCTTTATATCAGAGGAACCAAATGGTCTATGAAATGAAAACTTCAGCATTGTAGCATGTAGGCATTGTTTATTTTAAACTGCACGAATAAGATTTCATTTGCGTGAATGCAAATAATCCAGAAGTATGGAAGAAGTCATGTAAAAAAGCAAAATTTTAGCTGAAAGCTATCAAGCTACAACTTTTTTGGGGTCGTTAAACGGGGGATAAGATTAATAATTTAATAAATGTAAATTTTATGAAAGCCTGAACTAACAGTACGATTCGTTTGATCTATTTTCTAACATCGCTCATCATTGGGAAGCGCAAATGGAAATTTCTTATAAAGTTGTAGTCAGCTACATTGAAGACCAAATTTATTCGAAATTGCTCATGGCTCGTATAAGATATCACTACAAGGTTACCTTTCTTAAATTTTTATTGAAAAAGGTGAAAACTGTATTAAAAACTAAATTTCATTTCTACTAATTTCCAAATATAATCACTTGAATACTTTCCCTCTTAAAGCAATAAATTACATTCATGAAGACTTCACATCTTATGCTGAACATAATTTTGACGTTGAAGTGCTATCGGTTTAATTTAGCTTTTCTACCAATAATATTCAATGCATTTTGAAAATTCTCCAGTAACCAGTACCAGGTAGATTAGGATAAATTTCCTACAAGTTTGTTGGGGGAGGCTATTTTTATCAGGCAGATATTCGAAACATAAGAATTAGCTCCACCAGTAAAATGTTTGTATACAAAATTTTCTCTTTAAACAAGAATATACGTCGTTTGCAGTTATATTTAACTTCAATTTCAAGCTTTAAGTCATTTAATGAATGGTTGTGGAGAGTTCCACAGTGTGTAACTGAATCGGAAGAATAAAAACGATATTCTTTGAATCCCTCTGTCATATTAATGAAAGTTATGCGGTTTGAAGATTGAAATGCCAAATGAAAACTCTTGATAAACTGGGTTTGCAAAGTTGTGATATTATAAAGTTCTATGTAATTTGGGCGCGCGTTGGAGTAATTCTTTATAAAAATATAAAAGGAATGTGAATGCCGTGTTGATTTACTAGTTATAATAAATTAGGCGTGATATGGATTTAAAACGGATCGTTATAATGTCCGGTGTTTGGGGTAGTATGAAAAAGAATGGCTTTATTCTGAGGTCATGCAGTAGTTATAGTATCATTGCAAAAAGAAATGAGTAGAGGTCGTATGATATGGATGCAGTTGCATCACGTTGGGCTGTGGAATGGTTAAAAAAATTTGTAGTTGCGCGTATAATGAAATATATTTAGACAGGGTCAATGCGTACTGAAAAAAAAGAATCGAGTGGCAAAATGTTATAAAGTGTATAGGGTGGTCTGGCGTCAAACGTGTGGTTCTGACTGGAGAAATCCTGAAATGTAGCGGGAATGCTTTGCGGTTCGGAGCTGAATGTATGTGGTGGAGTGTGTGGAGAAAGCGAAATGTGGTAGGTGGTGGAGTGTGTGTGGAGAAAACGAAATGTGG
>JAPMOR010090133.1:932717-958089 GCA_026543865.1 Argiope aurantia
AGTGTGTGGAGAAGGCGAAACGTGGTGGGTGGTGGAGTGTGTGGAGATTAAGAAATGGCATTTTTTTGCATGTCTTATAACGTAATAAATGTCATACGTCATGTCAGTTTTCATTTCGATACGGTTTTGCGTCATTTTCATTCCTTAAGTTTTCTGTTTTAGCTGAACTTTAAAAATGTGACGTGAAGTATTTCGATCGATATCGTTTAACTGCAAGCGATGAATGGGTAGATTTAAAAAGTGGGTATATGCAAGTATGGTAATAGTAATTTTTACCTTGATTTTTATGATGCCAATTTTAAAAGATCAATTTTTGCAAAGAAAAGTTGTATAACACTTCTCCAGTGTACAGAGAGAATTCTTTTAATATTCCATTGGCTTTAATCATAAGTTGATAGTTCAAAGATTAATATAATTTTTCAATTCGTGGGGAACAAATCCTTGTGCATTTCCGATTTCCATCGATAAATATATTAAATTTTAGCGTGCCAGTTAATAGATTAGTATACATCTGAGGGATAAATGTTATATAGTTTAATATTTTGACAAACTGAATTTTAAATCCTAAAATGCTGCAGGGAATATAACTTTCCATTCACATTCCAGAAATCATACTACTTAGTATAAATTGAGGAATGTCTCGATGACGTATCCCTTTAAGTCATGCTACAAGGTTATGATATCTCTCATCCCAAAAATGGTGGCTTTAGTCATTTCCAGTTTGATCACCAGACAAAACATAGAGCATGTTTAAGAGCTTATTAGCAGTACTATGAACTAAAATTTCCTTTCTAAAATTCTTTCCAAGAAATAAACCTTTTGCCTTCTTGGACTTCGTATAACTTGATTTTCATGTTAGAAAACAATAAAGTTCAAATGCGATAGGTATAGACAAAGTGAATCAAATTAGTTTTATTAATTTAACTAGTCTTTCACACAGTACCAAGGCTATTTTGGTACAGACAACGAAATTTTTAGTAGCAGTTAGAATAGGAAGACAGTGGATCCGACTTTCTTTCACTCAGTCTTGCACGCCATACCACCAAAATGGCATCCGATTCAAGATAGATAATTTGGGTTTTATAAGACAGCAAATATTAAGATCCTTTGTGGTATTCGTGTTTGAGCCCATCACCAATTCACAGCTCCTCACATCGCATTTGGAACATAGTTTCAAAATTAAATACTTAATGTAATTCTTTAGAAACTGGTAAAATTTTCCGGGAAATCTAAGCTTTTAAATGAAATTAAGCCTTTAGTCATTATTTCCATGCATTATGGAGGCGTCGAATTGCCGCCTTTTCAGAGTAATAAATGAAATCCTTAAGACTTATCCGATGCAAAATTCGCACATAATGCAAATTTCGTGTATTAATAGATTCTTAATCGAATCGGTTGGACAACACGTTCCCGAAACTGAAGGCGTCATCTAATTAGTTAAAGGAAGAACAGTCGAGGTTAAGATGAGTTTGAAATCCAATAAAAATGTACTGTCGATAGTTGAAATCCTTTAGACAAAAGAATAGCTGATCCATGCATATAAGATAATTCCTTTGATAAACTTAACTTTTTGATTATAGTCGAGACAACTGGAATCGTAATTTATTTGAAAGGGCCATCTAAGAATAAGTTGATTATCATTTCTTAATGTGAAGTGATTTGATTGGGAATTTGAGAACAATTCAAATACAGCATTTGCCGCTGTAATTGAATTTATTGTAATTCTGAGAATATTCCTTTCTCAGTAAATTTGATCATTTTCTTTGATAATGAACAACGAACCGAGTAATAACATCTTAAGTTATTCGAGAGTTTCCTTGAATGAAATAACGACTCCTTCCTTATTTACAATATTGCAGAAGTCTCTTCTCTAAATATGTCATAGAAACTGTGTTCATAGCAGCGATGAATCAAATTTATATGAATTTACTTATTGTAATTAAATGCGATTGATGCAACCGTTTAGAAAGAATGCTGTTTCTGCACCAAAAAATGAATATCTCTTCATTACTGAAACACTGGATTTCATTTCTGCAGATCCTTTTAGCTGTTATCAGGATGGAGCAGTAAAGGCACTTTAGGTGCGAACCTCGTTGTTCGAAGTAGTGGTGAAATGACATCGAGCTATCTCCCCACGTCTCATCTTATATAAGCCAGCGAAAGAACCTCCGATTCTCGACGGAAAATGAATCTTGAGCCTGATCCACAGACATTACTGGTATTTCGGGGGAATCAAACTTAAGCCTTGCATCAGGCCAGCGGGCTTCACATTATATTTGAAATTTGACATAATTATGAAATTCAACAGAAGCGGGTAAAACCTTGAGACTACTATCTGATAATATCAAGGGAATACAAAAATGGCATTTTTAAACTATTTTTCATGTAAATAGTAATTACGTGAACAACATGAACTCGTTAAAAACTTGGTAATAATTGTGGAAAATATAATGAAATTGGAATCATTTACTCGAAAGTGACTGAAAATTTTTCTTCGTTTCAGAAAATATAAAATGAGTTGATTGCTAATCTTATGGGAAAATACGGAAATGCCCATTTGGCTGCATTTAATTATTGCAATTCCATAAACTTTTTTTTCTTTTATCAGAGAATTGGAACTTTTTCTTTAGTACTGCCAGCCAATCGAATACCATTTTAAATATTTAGGTATTTTTAAAAGGCATTTATATCATATTTTTTATTCATTCACGATGTAATTGCAGTCATCTTCAGATATTCAATTCAGAATTCTCATTGTCAAAGATTTGAATTGTATAATCTTTTGGTCACAGCAATTCACGCCATGAAAAGATTACGAAGATTTAACTTGCAGAGCTGTGAATGAAATTAGATGCAGTTGCAATGTGTTAACAGAAGATCGAACTTTCTGACATTGATTTTTTAAAACAATATTCTAAGAATTGACTTTTGATAAAATTTAGGATTCTCAACTCATCCAAAAAAATTAAATAAAATCAATTTCGTATTGAATATCAAGAAATAAAATGTTTCAAGAAAATTGAGAATCTGAAGGAACATCATATGCTGGTTCCTAAGAATTCTTCCGATTCTCGTTAGTTACGACTACACGAGTTAAAATCAAAACTGGTGCAGACATTCAAATTTTGAAATATTTTGGAGTTATTCATAAGTCTGTAAACTTTACTATATATAATATGCATATGTATGTATGAATGGAAAAATATACATTTGCGCCAAGTACTGAGAAAAAACTCTTCATTTTCTGCATTTTGAAGTTTTAATTTTTTCCTGATCACTGCTTTTGACTTATTTGCAGCTCACTTAACATGTTTCATATTACTTGTAACAGCTGTAGAAGGCAATTTTGATTATACTAGAGCAGTCAGCCGGAAAGTCGGTTTCTAATTTGCATCAATTAAGGAAAATTGGAGATTTCATAATGGGGTTTCACCCGTACTAATCAAACTTTATTTCAAGTAGACTATTAACAGCAAGATTGTTGCTGTGGCATAAAAAATATAAAGTACAAAGATCATTGAAGACATTTGCTATGTATTGTCATCATTGCTTACCAGCAGAAGTGGTTGCCACGATGAATTTCTAACCTCCTATCTGCTCTTGATGAGAAGAAAGCATTTTCTCAGAAATGGCACCAAGGACAAGTTAATTCAACTATTATTCTAATTCCCGATTAACCACTTGCGGTGGCAAGACATTAGCGCGTGCCAAAACAGTCCACTGAATCTCGCAGCAAGACCACACAAAGTATTCGAAACAAATCTTAAAAAGATTGATAGGAAATTCTCATTTAGAAAAAGACTATACTCCTGTAAACTGTGTTGCGACTAACAGTCTCGATCGATAGGAAGCGAACATTTTTATATTAGACAATTTTCTGCTGACGTGTGTGGCACATCGTTGGAGATTCTGTGATAAAAGCATCTCGACATGTGTGGCACGTCTTTCCACTGCAAGTAAAGATTTTTAGAAATAGACAAAAGAATTCTGATCCAAAGGACTTGGTCTTATAAATTTTGTAAATAACATAGTGGTCCTAAATTGGATGTTCCGATAAAACCCGATACCTTGGTTCAAAGTAAAACCTCTATTACATTGAGTTTAATCAATTAAAATTCTATTTAATACTTGAGTTTTAATCTAGATTATTTAGCAGTATAAATTAAGAATTTGCATTATTTTTGGCATTCTGTGTAATGAATTGCAAGATTTCTATTAAACTTTTTTTTTCAGATGTTATTCGATCATATGCCGATGTTCAGATTTTGGTCCACATCTTTTAAATCCGAAGCATTTTATTTTGAACTTATTATCAAGCAAGTGGAATTCTTGACTGATACAAGACTAGCAAAGAAATTTGGTCTTAAACTTTTAGTAAGTTACACTTACGAGACTGTTTTGATTTGAACAAATCAATAAGGCGTCTGTAGAATGGATGATTGTAATACCTCTTGTTGTCTATAGCATCTCAAGTTGGAAGTCCAGTTGAGTTCTTGTTGACTTTCTTGAAAATTTGACTTTTTGTTGTCTTTCCGAGTATACAGAATGCTTCTAGAAAGACATTTTACAAATGCCTTTGATTACCATATAAAAATTTGAGTTTGTGCCTTTATATGAATACTCTAGATAGTGTCTTTAAAGAATTATATGTATGTTTTATTTTAATTTGAAAGCAATACTTAATTTTAAAATCTATTACTACTTAGATTGATTTTAAAACTTTTATGAAACGGGAAAGATAGCATCTGTTCCTAAAAATTAAGAGATCTGATAATTTTAGTTGTATGTAGAATTTCAATTGTTAATAACCAAGAGCATTCTTGAATACATTTGAATTTTGCGAAGATCTTAAATCGAATTAATTTCAAACATTAAACAAATATTCATTTAAAGGAGCAAGTTTTTAATTAAGATCGATCATCAAAATTCAAGATCTTTAAAGAATTGTTCTTGCTTACAGTGTTGATTTCATGATGAAAAAATTATTTTTCATAGTAATAGACTATGAAATTAAAATATATTAGTCATGCATTTTTTAAAATGTTTCGTTGCAAATATAGTCTTAATTTTTAATAAAAATTGTGCTAACATCTGTACAAAGATAATTAATCCCTTGTACTGAACTGAAATGATGCATCAGACTCGAGCATCGAATTATAGAATTTTTGATATTTAAAATATTTAAGTTGAAAAACATTTCGACACACTTTCCTATCTTGAGTCTTTTTTGTTTCTCATCTTAGATGTATTTTAGGCACTTAGTTATATTAATTTAAATTCACTGTTCAAGGAGTTAGCATACGAGAACAATCTTAATGTTTGTAAAACTTGATATTGGTGTATTAACTATCCTACGTTTAGATTTTTTTGAACCTTCTATTATATAAATATCGCGGAATAGTCAATTTTTTTTGATATCGTTGCACGCCATGAATATAGAATAAGTTTATATCAGAGGTAACTAAATTATGAAATTATTAAAATATTTTTTTGAAATCTGGAACATCCAGTTATCGAATGTTTTTCAAGACGCGGATGAAAAATTGATTGCGAAATTTCAACTTATATAAAAAGTAGAGTTGAAATAAAGTGTTATTATTATTTGATAAATAGCATTTTAGTAAACTGGCCATTTCAAATATATATTAAATTTTGCAAAAAGTTGAGCTTTAATTTTGCTAATGTAGTTATATTCTGTTTGATTAAAATACACACTATTGCATTATTTTCATGTGCTTGTGTACAACATAGTGTACTCGAGTATTTAATAATTGTTTTTTCCAGACTATCTAGTACATCTATTTTATGTTAGTTTGTTTCTATTCAATTATTTTGAAAGATATACTTATCCTATTCTGTATGAATTTAATTCTTCAATAAAAATTGCATAAATGTACATTAACAATAAGCTACCGGACTAGTAGAAATGACTGGTCGATCTTTGGTAATTCTAACGTTGCAATGTGCAGGAAACATTTTGCAGAATTTTGAATTTATTCTGCTGATGTTCTAATTTATAAGTAAAATACGTAATATGTTTTATCAATTTTAAATTAAAAATTAATGGAATTTTAATTAAATATTGAAAAACTATTTTAAATATTAAACCGTTGAGGTGAATTAAAACAGAATTGTTAATATCCTTTAGAAATATTTTTCAAAAATCTTATTTTTAAATTGATAGGTATTGCTCATTTATTACATTCATTCGCAAATTAAAAATTAAAATCGTATCTCATATTTAAAATGTTAAATATAAACTAAGCTGTATTAGAATTTTCTGGAAGTATTAGTGTCTTTTGGGAAATAAACGTAATTTTAAACAAATGTTCATTAAGATTAATCATTTTCTAATTTTCTGGCAAAGGATGACTGATGGCTCGGCCGGTCAACCAATCAGAAATCCTCTGAAATTTCGAAAGCATTTGATCACTATGCCTGATCACCATGGTGATCAAAGCGTTGAAGATAGAAGCGTAATGCATTCTCGTAATAAAACGATTACTGTCAAAATTTGAGTTTAAGTTTCTTCGAATAAAATACATATTTTTAAGAAAATAGTGAATGGATGTGGTAAATGTGAACTCTTTTAATTAAAATAATGAAAATTAATACTTTAATTTTTTTCCTAATTTTATGGAAACTTTCTTTTAAGGAAGCTGTACATTTTTTCATTAAAAGAAACTAATTAATCTTTTATAAAATGTAGAATTTTTTCAAAACTTAAGATTCAATATGCTAAACTGCAATTCTTCAAGAATTCTATTTTTTAAAATGCTTAATTAAAAATTGAATTAATATGGTTGTGTTGTATAATTGTTTAATTCTAAGTGAATATTTTTAACACTTATTGTAAACTTCTGTTCGTAAATTGCTGTCCTGTAACTTCTAATGTATGCGTATATATTAAATCTACAATGATATTGTAACCTATATCTGTATCTTTGAGCGGGAAATAAATGTTCTATTTTTTACCATTGATGTATTTGGCTACATTTATTAATCATTACGCTATAACTTGTAAAATTTTTCAAGAAATTCTTCAAATTAAAATTTATGTAGGAGCGCTGATTTTTCGCTAGTTTATATGAATTCGATAATTATTCAAATATTCGAGAAATTTAGATTTGGATCGGATGAATGTATACCTAACGCAAAATGTTGTACGTGGAAGGGTATTCAACTTTTCATAATTAGGTTTCCTGCTTTTACTCAATGTTATCGCCCCGATTCAGAATGCAAAGATCTAAAAAATAGATTAAAATGTATGTTATATAGTTTAGTCATATGATTCAATATTTAATTTTCCCTGCTATAAATTCGCAAATTTTGAATATATCAAACGATTTCTCTAATTTGCAAATTCGAAACTGTAATTTTTAAATTTCGCTCCCGGTTAGAACTTGAGTTGCACTCATAAAATCGCAGGAAAAATTAATAGTTCGAAAGTTCTTATTTAATAATTAATGCTTCTATAAATATAATTTGCAGTAAAATATTATTGTTCGTCTTTAAGTCTTTAGATAGAATCGTCCGCTTTGATTAGCTTAAGTTAATTATTCATGGCTTTTACATATATAGTAAGATACCGCCTTATGTGAAATATTATATGAAATAACTAGGCCTTTTAAATAGCAAGAGGCTTATGAATTCGCAGATGGAGTACGATTGATACTAGTCACTGTATAAAATAATTGTAAGGAACTACTTCCTTGATTAGCGTTGAAAGGAGTCTAAATGACAGTGGAAATTAAAACGTCCTTTGAGGCGAGCCCATCTGGAAGGGAGAACTACAGCCATACAGGACTGTTCAATCTTATATCCGAGGTGTCCCAGTGGAGATAACATACTAATAGAGAGATGCATCATTAGTTGTTTTGCATTAACAATTAGCCACCACGATTCCCATTTGGGGGCTTTAGAATTTAATATACACCAGTCGGTGCCAAAAGTATAGTTGGTACTCCTGACAGTCATTATATATATATATAACATAATTGGTCAATATTATGTGCTTCTTTTCTTTATAACAAGCGAAGAAATTCGAAATTCATCTACAGTTGAACGGAAAATAATTTTCATATTTGAAGCATTGTTTTTGGTTCGGATTTTTATATAATTAAATACCATGCATTAATGTGCAATTTAGAAATTGAGTAAGCAAAATATCACTACTGTAGTCTTTTATTGATAATTTTATAACGATACTGTTTTTTCAAAAATATCAAATATTTCCAAAGTATAATTTGAATGTAGCTATTCTGTTAGTTTTTGTGCATATTTATAACTATTCCGGCCAA
Organism: Argiope aurantia; assembly: GCA_026543865.1. Classification (NCBI taxonomy): domain Eukaryota; kingdom Metazoa; phylum Arthropoda; class Arachnida; order Araneae; family Araneidae; genus Argiope; species Argiope aurantia. Next base: position 941,018 of record JAPMOR010090133.1, read on the forward strand.
AAATTTCAAACGTTTTAAAAGTTAACGGCTTAAAGGAGTGTAACAGAATTAAAGTTACCTTATGCATTGCAATAATCTATTTGAAACTAATTTTTCTTATGTGTTTAAGGAGTAACAATATTAATGATGCGAATCGTGATAATTCCGCTCCACACACACACACCCTTTCTTTAAAGAAATATCCATGTATTTGAAATTCAGAAATGTACTGGTTCGTGACTATTGACCTTGTAGTTTTCAGTGAAATATCCTTCCTTTCCATGTAGTTAATTTTACATTCATTTCTTTAAGAAAAGACTTGTCCCACTATAGGCTTGCATTTAACCAAGTAGACTGGGGCAATGTGGATATTAAATAAAAAAAATTGCTTTAAAATTATGTTTAATATGATTCGTTTAGTCATCAACATTTCTGGTTAAAATAAGCAAATATCAACAAATTGAGAAACTGTTTTTCAGTATTAATTCAGAATTCCTTGCGATTCCAGCCAAAAAAAAAATAATTAAACAAAAATTCGAGTGCAGTATCGTGAATACAAAAATTTTAAAACCAACTTAAAATGAATCAATTGGGGAAAATAACGATGGCAAGCGAAAAAAATGTTAAGCAAGATCCAACATTGCGAACAAAATTCATCTAGGGAAATGTGAGAATCTTGTATTCATGTCATCAAACGTCATCTTCACCAAATTGCCTCGGAATAATAAAATGTAACAATATTTGAAGCACTCTTGGGAGATAATTAGATATTGTATGGCATTAGGAGAAATATCCTTTTTAAATTCAAATTGATTCGTAGCAAACTTCAGAATTTTTCACTTTGTCAGAAAAATGTTCTTGACACTAATTGGTACTACAACGATACCCGAAACATTTTCAGCAGAGAAAATGACATTTCTCAAGGCACTTAAAATTTTTCGATATAAGCAGTTATTTAAATAACCGTAATTCAAAATCATTCCGTTTCTGATTTTTATTTAACCTTTTACGTCACTGCTGTTAACGAATTAACGGCCTAAATGACAGCCAGCTCATGACGAAATGTATGTGAAATGGAGCTTTATGTGCATAAGATCTGCAACAAATACGCCATGGCAAGAATGAATTAGATAATTGAGTCAGCATTACGACTCTTAAAAACAGTCACTCAAATGTTCATTGCAAAAATAAAGTTTAGTTTTTATGAATTAAATGCATAACGCATTGCTTGAATACTTGCCTTTCCTTTATTGCTGTAGGGACCTTCGCCGCCGGAAACCATATATCCAAGGATTTGATTGGATTTTGAAGATTTTGAATGCCTATATTTAGAATTTTGAACCTGAAACCAATAATGTTAATTGCATGGCAACTTAGAAGTGGTTTTAGATTTGAGGTGTTCATTCCACACTGTTACGTCAGAATTCATAATGGTGTTGAATCAATTAATATTAAAATGTCAAATTCAGACGAAGATAGTATAGCTGGAATATCAATCTACGGTTGACAAAACGATGTGACAAAATTTTAAAAGACGAAAATGCCACAATCAAATATTTTTCTCAAAGCTTTTATTATGCATTGGTATGTTTGGTGTAGAATGATCCGATTTGACTCTTGTTCGAGTATCGGAAATGAAAATGTTAATTCGTTTTTCATTTCTCTGAAATAGTTCGCTTCAGCAATGTGTTGTGTTTATACTACTCATAGTATTCTTTACATTGATGTTAGGCACCTGCTTTATACAGTGGTTTGTGATGTAGCATATAATTTCTATGCAATTACAAACAGTATGATATTCACCAGGTGCGTCATAGTTGTACTGTATGTGTTAAATGCGTTCACTATAGTGTGGGAAATGATAAGTTGGAAAGCAGTGCGAGTCATTACATTGATAGCTTATGAATATCATTCATTATATTATCAATCATTGACGAATGCTATGTTCTGTTTTACTTAATTATAATTAAACTGGTCAAAAATAGTCGTATAGATTCTTAAGGTTAATCATTTTACATGCTTTTGCATTGTCATCTTTATCTAACGGCCAGGACTGAATTCCAAAATTTAGGGGATCTCGGCTGTCGAATACTGAAAATTTCAATTATTTGGTTAAATTAACACATGTCTCAATAGAAAATAAAATTTGAAGTTTTATATTAAGCCTATTGGAAAATCCATATGAGTTGTTCAAGGATGGGTGACGATATTGGATTCTCCATGAGCGCTATCAAAAATGGAGATATATAAAAAGTATTTCTATTTAAATAAAAATAATACAGTTTTCAGGCCCAACTGGTTACGATTGGTTCTGCTATTTGTTGAGCTCTGGAAGATGTTGTTAAATTTTATATCGTGACTCTCCTGAGTGAAAAGTCTCGATCTGCCTTCATAAAATGTTAAAAGAAATTTGTGCTTGTCGAGAAGGGGGAGGGATAGCTTGGAATCGCCTGAATTGAAGTTCATATATGCAATCATGGACAACGAATTTGTTGATCAAGGCTTATAGATAACAACTATTGAGGGAAATAAAATGGAGATCCCTGTTCTGTATTCCTGTGTGAAGTATAAAATGGACAAAATATTGTTACAGGACTGACAAAAGATTGGAACAAATTCCATTTGGAATCCGGGAAAAGGGTAAAGAGTTTCATTTCCTTTGTGCATAGAAAATGTTTAATTCTCTTTTTATCTTGGCATGAATCATTTCCTCATTTCTTCAATAGCTTCAAAAAATTAAATTCTCTTCAATGCCTCGGTTGATCCTTTTGCTTACAGATGCTCTTTCACCCAGACATTTCATATCAAGCAAAGTAACCACCAACCGGTTTTATTTAAAAATTTATAAAAAGAAAACAGCAACTGTCGATTCAAATTTGAAAACTTCTTAATTTAGTAGTAGCATGTGAAACTGACCTTGGCAGAAGTAAATTTCAAATGACATTTTATTTCTAATTAATTTTTAAACAAGGGTTGTTATTGGTTACATGCGGTTGTTTGTTTATTGGATTTCGTTTCGTTTGGAATTTTTTCTGGTTACTTGTTACCCAGATATTTATCATATCTTTGCACTTTTAAAAATTTACATTTTTTAACCGGCGGGACTGGTGTTTTTGTGTTTGGAGCTCACTGCGGCTAAAATGTTTGGTATTATCTTCATTTGAGCTCTACTTCTCCCTATTTTATTCGCTTATAAGTGATTGTATTTACAGTTGAAAGTTTTGAACTAAAATTTTTGAACATTTTAACCCTACAGTTATTAGGGGCCCTCTATCGTTAAATAATAATAATGCACTTTGATATTTGGGTAGCTATATCTTCTGATCCTGGATTCAGACATCTTTTCTGTTTGCCAGGCCTTGTATATTTATAAGTATTTTAAAATTAAATTGTTTTTAAATTAAATGAGTTTCACGAAGTGATTTTAATACGAAATAGTTCGGATGATTTCATTAATGGTTGATTCTGGTAAAGTATTTTAACTGAGTAAGGTTTTGGAATGTTTGATAGCGAGTTTTTCTTTAGATATAAAATAGATATGGATTTTGTAAACCGACAAGGGTACTTTAATTGTAAACACACCAAGTGTCTGTTGAATGAAATTGGTTGTTTATTGTAAAAAGTTTATATATGTGTATTTCCTAATATGTGCATTCAGAACAGAATGCTTATCCCCCTTATCACGTGGCATTTTCAGCACCATCAAATTTATGTCACTAGAGGCCGCTTCAACGCCATCTGCCAAACATGAAACCGGATTAAAACAAAGAGATGAGACGGGCTCTTGAAAATTTTAACTACATACTTTTCTTCTCCTTTTAATAGTTCTCTATGCAATAATAGTGATTTGTAAATTGTAAATGCATGCCTTCAATTTTAATATGATCTTTTAATTCAAAGCGTGTTCAGCATTCATTTGGTGGAGTTATTATTTGAGATTATATTATTTGAATAATATGCTTGCTTATGTTGAAGAAAAAAGATTCTCAATTCTTATTATTGTATATTGGTGCTTAGGTAAATCCCTGTAAATATTATCCGATTTATTTTCTTATAAGGTTTTTATTCAAATCTTAGACATAATTTCCACCTTATTTTTCTGAACAATACGTGTATAATAATTTAATTTTCAATCGGGCAACTACGGGCCTTACACCCGACCGGGTAGGCTGGATTAATGAGAACTTTAAATAAATAAAAAATAATAATAAAATATTTGCTGGTACACTTGACATTTCTGGTACAAACTACATTGAAGGAAACTCAAAACCCATGCTTAAAAATAAAAAGCTTAGTTCCACCGTTGTAAAAAAAGGATTATCACTTTCTACTTAAGTGTTAGAAGCTGAATTACTATCGTTTCTGGAAGTACTGCGAAATGCAAATATGTGATACATAGGATGCGTTTCATAAAAAAAATACAAAATTATAGGCTAATAAGACCATTTCTAGGCAAAGGGTTTGAAAAATGATGGAGAGGAGGAAGGAACAATCTATCGATTATACGTAAAGGGTATCGATCAAAGTTTGAAACGTTGCCTAGCAACAAGTCTTATAATCCTTGTATCTTCTCAAAAACCCTCCTTCTGTTGACATAAATCCAGAAGAAATAACTTTACTGTCAAGAAATTCCTTGAAATGAAAAGAATTTTATCTGATCACTTTTATATTTACCCGGAATGAACTAATCGCGACAGATTGCAGCGTTGGGAGATACTTCTATAGAGGGCGACAGCAGTAGCGAGGGATCCAGGAGGAATCATCTCCCGATTCTCTCTCTCTCATTCTCAAAAGACCTTGTGATATGCAAAAACTTTCTTTTGATGTTTCCCTACGTTTGAAGCGTCTGAAGGCTAGGTTTTTGATGTTGAAATATTTCAACTTTTGATTGGGCCTTCCTTTTCTTAAGTTCGTAAGCAAAAAGAAGTTGCTAAAGCATGTAAATTAAGAGATTACTGGATGAAAGAAATATGACATCACAAACAAACGATTAAAAAAAATCACTCATTTTTAAAATTTATGTTCATAAAAACTTAATTTTTTTTCTTTCTTCAGTTCTGAAGTTTTTATTGATACTTGCTGTTGTGTCAGAAAAAGACGATGATGTTTATAATAAAATTTTTGTATACCATTTTATGAATTACTCTTTTTTGTTGCAAAATTACTATTTAAACCTTTAAAGGGCCATTTTTTTCTGGTCATATTATGTTAAAATATTTTTAGACTTGAAATTAGAATAAGAAAAGGGATTCATTTAGCTAATTAGATAAATTTAATTTAATTAATTGATTAATTTATTTAATTAATAATTAAGTAACAAATAAAGACGCATCATTTTGTGTGAGATAAAGAACTAAAGCATCTAAGTTTCTGTCTTTCTGAAAAAGTGTGTCAGAACTTATACCAAACTACATAATTTCATACAAAAATTGATAAATTTGGTGGGAAGCATACTTCCCACGACCCTAGAAAGGGTTAAGCCCTCATTTAAAGGATAAATATGATTTTTTTTTGATAAGCAGGAATTCGTATTTGCATGCTTTTAATTTTTTTTATAAATATAATTTGCTGTATTTTAGGAAAATCATCATGATTTACTCCTATATTTGTTTGATACTTTTTTGAATTGTATAATTATAGTCTTAGATATTTTGTGAGAGTAAAAAAGAAATCACATTTTTGATATATAGTAGTGACAAAAGAAAATGTATTATGAATATATTTTATAAAACGGCCGTTAGTTTCCCGGAAACTTTCTCCCATACTCTCTAAGAAAGGTCTCAATCTCCATAAAATTGTCGACCTTGGATAAGGCTACTAATAACTTGCATGGCATTGGCGAAAAATAGTTACAAAATATAAATATTTGGCTTGAATCCAGCATTTTTGATGGATCTATCGTGCAGATAGGTATCGTGGACACATTTTTCTCAGGCCGATAGGAAAAAAAACTTGTCACGGAATTCCAGCTTATCATAATACATATCATACATCGAATTTCATCGATTTAAGTCATTGAGTTTGAGTTACTGCAATTACATGCATACTAAAATACAGACCGACATACTGTAAACCCTTTAACAGATTAGGTGTAAAATTTTATTTTAATCTACTTTTTGTTATTGTGTACCAAATTAATGAACTTATTCTGAATTATCTAGCCCTTTAGGTATTGTAGTTATCCTGTTCACTTGTTCTCGAATAACCAAAATGACACACTTTCTCTTAATGGATTTCATTCAAAATTTATTGGAAATCTACAAATTTGGTCTAAAATTTATATACCAAATTGCATCCGTCTAACTTATAGTGCGTTTGAGTTAATATGTTCACATACAGACAGTCATAATTCCAAAAATCGGTTTATTAGATTCAGAGAAATTTGAAACTTGGAGATTCTCCAAAATCTCGAGTTCGAATTATTCTACTAACGTCATCCTCGTGCATAAAACGAGGGAAATTCTAAATTGGGGCGTTTTTAAAGTCAATTACTATAATTAATTTTGTGGAGTAGATGAAATTCATACTCTACCATCATCACTTAAATCGCAAAGAAAAACATTCAACATGACAACTGAGCTAGAGTGATGCATTAATAATTTTGAAACTGCATTTTAGATTTTAGAACATATTGCTCCAACAATTTAAACCCAATTTATTGCAAGAACAATTTATTACACAAAAAGTGGAGAAAGCAAAAAAAAAAAAATCTTTTAAGTTCATTTAACTTACAGAAAAGTTGTCAAATTTTTGAGTCGTTAATTAAAAAAGAAACCTCTTATTTAATTTTCTCTTCATAGCTATCTCTTAAAATCCATTAGCGAAAAGGATTTCTTCAATTTAATTGATTCCAATAAAGCGGAAATCGTTGGACAAATATTTCACACACTCAGAGGAAATTTATAATTCATTTTCTCTTAATGGTGCTAATGGACATTTACCTGAATATTGTCAGAGCGCTTTTCATTTGCTTCTGCCTTTGATCTTAAAATGCCATATTACTAACAGGAGTCACAGAAAACAAAATCCAATGCAGCTGAAAGACACCTCCATAAATTAAGGTCAAAGTTACAATTCATTGGTTCGGAAAGTTTAATTGCATTACTCTGGGACTAAGGATAATTTCATGAATTATTTAAATGATTTGTATTAAAGTCATTCTGTGATCATGATAGAACTAAATTTTTCAAATCTTTATTGATTTGAGTGTATTTCTATTATCGAATAGAGAAACATAGGACATATTTTCTCACTCGGAAAGCTTAATAATATAGATGAATAAATTTTTCTAGGAAAAAAAATTCTGTGTTTTTGGAAGGAATAATAACCTATTACCTGAAAGTCATAAAAATAATTGTGTAAGTAAAGCTTTTAGTGTCTGATAAATTTAGCAATGCTTCTTATTCTCACATACGGGCATATTTTAATATACCAAGTGAAAATAAGAAGGGGGGGGGGAAACCAGGTCTTCTCTGTATTGTGTGTGTTATTTGCTCGGCATCTTTCTGAATTACATTTTTCGTTTAGATTTTTCATATTTATCTTGGCATTTCTTTTTCTTTATATTTACTGAGTTTTAAATCCATGATTATATATTTCTACATATATATATATAAGTATAAATCAAATTAAAATGCCAAAAGATAGAAAAAGATGGGGGGTGGAAACGCCCTTAAATTTAAGAATTGAAGAAAGTTTAATCATTAAAAACCAAAATAAAATAAACGTTTAAATATCAAGAAAAGTTTTAAAGCCGAATAATTAAAACATTTAAATAACTCGGCTTTAAAATTTAAGAGAGCTTTTATAAAACAAATTCGAAAATGAATATAAGAATTAAACGTATCAGTGTCGAAAAAAGATGTTGGGGCAGAAAGCAAAATAAGGCATTTCTAAGCAATCCAGCCAGTGAAGTCATTATTAATTAATTGCTTCATTTTCATACTATCTCTTAATTGCATTTTTTAAATTTTGTTTTGAATATTTGATATATTTATGTATTTATAATTTTATACAAACATATAAATTAAGAAACATTTTTATGAATAATTCTCAAACGATCGAAGATTCTGTTCGCACAAAAAGCATGGAAAAAATGCTTTATTTGTCAGGAAATCAAGATTAATTTGTAACAGAATTTGCTGTTTGAACCAGTATTTGTTTCTGCACGGGTCAGTCAATGCGTTGTATAAGATAAGACGATGCACGGATTAACTGTTCACAAATGGTCAATGTACCTTCCTCCATTCGAAAATCAGCTGTCAGAAAAGGGACCAAACATTTTCAGAACATCAAGCAGCATCAAATAATAATTAATGCAACAAAAAATTTGATTCCTATTCCTAGTCGGAAAAATGCGTCCCTGAATGGAGAAAGATATCTGTCATTAATTCTTCACTTAACATAGTTTCACTAATTGCAGAGCCATTTTGTTGTTCAAACTGAGCCAGCTGAACAAGCCAGCCATGCTACAAATAAATTTTGGTTTCATGATTTGAAAAAACTCGGCTCCGTTTTTATTTGTATCTTTTCTGCAGCGGCATCTTTCTCTATTCATTTGTTTGTAAATTATTGAAATATGAAGTTTCTAGGGAATTTTGAAACACTCTGTATTTGAAAATGCATCCTTTCATGTTAAGAACTGCAAGCCAGAAACGAAAAAGTAAATCATCGTATATGACATCCTTTTTATTTTAAAAAAAGTTTGTTTCTTAACTTAAGGATTGCTTATTGGGATATATGAGAGCAGAAAATCATTTTGTTATCCTATTTACCTTTTTGACGGGGATAGAGTATCCACGTAATCAAATATAATTCTAGAAATACTTGTTGGATCTTTTTTTGCATTTTATTTTTCTGTATCGTTTGTATTTTATTTGAATATTTTTAAATGGAATACAATTTTCAAATTTCTAGAGCAGACTTTTTTTTAAAATCTTCTCCTATTTTTAAAATATTTCTTTGCTATTCAGTGGAATATCTTAGGATTCAACAAGTTCTTCAATATTTACTAATTTTAAATAAAATGGTAATTCTGAATTCCCTAATTCAAATTTAGAATGCAACAGAAACGTCTCTCAGCTGTTTATAAAGCAGTAAAGGAAATACGATCTAACCAAGATTTTACATTTCCCATATGACTCATATTAAAAATAATACGAGAAATGTAAGATGAAATAAAAGCAGATTTTAAAACCGCATTTTCATTAGTGTTTTAAAAATTAGATAGTACTTTGATATTTAATCATAGTTCATTAATACAGATATTATGGTATTTTAAGATTAATTTACTTCAGAAATTCGTTACCAGATGGCGTCTCTTATATGCAACAAAGTTTTAATTAAAGTAATTGATAAATTGATAACGAATTTATAAAATATTATTAAACTATCTATAAATATGCATACTTTCAAAATTCTTGCACAGTAGGAAGTGAGGGAAAGATCAACTTAAAATTCCATCTTTACAAATATGAAAAATATCAAACTAAATAGAAAGGTAAATAAAGTAATTAAGTTTTGCTTCTTTTTTCAGGAATTTGTTCGAAGTTACTACGTCTTTTAATCATTCACCCATATGAATTCAATGATGCAAAGCTTCTTATTATTTGCAGATAAACTTCATTCTGAAGAACTCCTTTCAGTTCTCATTAACATATGTGCATAAATATAGTGATTAGGCAGTCTCCTTCGTACAATGGGCCTGGTGGTAAGGTCTCGGTTTCGGAACCGGGGGGTTTCAGGTTCGAGACCCGATTCCACCGAAGAACCGTCGTGTAAGGAGATCAGTTGCACGTTAAATCCGTCCTGACCAAACGTCCTCCAGCTGGTGTGGTGTGGTGTGGAGAGGGGGGTGCCAGCTCAGGTGTCGTCCTCGTCATCTGACTGCGGTTCAAAATTACGAGGTCCATCCCAAAATAGCCCAAGTGTTGCTTCAAACGGGACGTTAATATAATTAAACCAAACCTTCGTACAATGCTACAAAATTATTTCTTCAGCCAAATTCTTTAATTTTCAATATCTTGATTCTTTCATGACTTGTGCAACTTTCTAGATTAAAATTACTACGTTTTAATTCTTAAAGAGTATTATTACCAGTATCAGCATTCATTGACTTATTTCTTCCTCTGATAAGTATAATAACTAGTGTCAACTATAAAGTCAATGTTATCTCAAAAAAGAAAAGATTTCTATCTCCAGAAGACTTTAGAGGAACAGAAATCTCAGAAGCTCCCAAAATCTTCGCCTTAAACGATCATTAGCTGCTAACTATCTACGAAGACTTCATTTAATAATAATGCTGCTGTCAATTATATGGAAGTAAATGAGGGATGCCTATCGCACGGTATAATAAGCATCTTAATTAAAGGTCAAATTTGACCGAAATATTAATTTAATTGCAGTAGCAAAGCATGTATTATCCTTACAGTATCCCAAGAAGCTTCCCTCTAATGATTTTCTCTCTACGTATTTAGCAGTATTATGTTAAATATCACATTAAAAAGTTAATTTTACAGACGAAAATGCTTTAGAGTCATAGTGGAACTATGTAGCTCATTTGAAAATAAATATATATGCTATTTTAACCCAACAGTGTAGTCTAACCTAAACGAAGAATACCATTGTAATTCGTTCAAAAAAAAATTATGGTTTGATTTTTAGTTATATTATTGTGCGATTTGAAAGCAACACAATGGTTATTTTAGAATGTAACTCCTACTTTGGAACGGCTGCCAAATGACGGAGGACGACATCTGAGCTAGCACCTCTTTTTGAAGCTTCCGCGCAGTTCCGCGAGAAGGTTTGACCTTACGGCATTAGATTTAAAGTGTATTAGATCCACATACACTGGAGATCTTCAGTGAAATCCTATTTGGAACTAGAGTGCTCAGAGCCTACCGCTGTGGCTCATAATATTTTTGGATAGTGTAAATAAATTTGAAATGTCAGTGAAAATCCTCATGACTAAGTAGCCGTCGCCGCAGATCGGATACTTTAGTCGACGTAAAATAGCCCTTATTGTTAGCACATTATATGCCGAGTCCTCATAAACAGGTGTAAGACGTCCTCGGCGATTGTCCCAGAAAGGAAATTACCATTATTGTACTCAGCAAGGAAATGAGATGCGCTTACCATACCAAATACCTTTCATCTTTATATCTGAAATATTCTCCCCGATCGCTTCTTCGGTAAAGCAAAAATTTCCATCTGGATGTTATCCTATTTGCACAATTCAGAATAAAGGAACTTCGACATGCATGTAGGTATATAAGAAAAGGCCCCTGACTTGGTGCTGAGACATGCGGTAAAGCTGAGTGATTTGCTCACTGATGCTAGCAATACGGAGGTTCGGTTACCTAAGATAATAACTTCAAATAGTTATCTACAAAAAATAATCCTCATTATAAACAGCTCACACGCAAACACACTTCTCTAAAGAGGCATGTCCCGTCTTTGTTGATGGGTCCTATAATCAGGCAACATCACATCCGTACCCTCAGGGGAGGCAAGAGCTCGCACTTCAGTGAGTGTCGAATCCATTCTTATTATTTTGTGTAGAGATATAAGGAAAGGATATACATAAAAACGCCAGAACGCATACAGGAATAAACGGTTACAATTTGTTCCGTATCTAAAATCTATCACATCCATTCATGCTAATATAAGACATGTGGTGTCTAAGAAAATCTTTTTAATCATTAAAATTCATTAAATTTTACACCATTACAATACAAAGTTTAAAGAAAACATTTCTTGAATTTGTTTGAACTTGTTTCATTTCGATGTAGCATTTTAAATTAAGACTCATAATTGAGCTTGCTTCAGTTGGAATCTCATATTCCATCAGATAATAATATCATAACTATTCAAATAAAAATGAGATGAAATTAAAATAATGAGCGTGTGGAACGCCATTCTTCTCAAATTTTCCTTACCTTAATTACTATATATTTGGTTGCTCTGATTAAAGAGTCCACAATGTGTTTTTTACAAAGCTCACTATTACGAATTCTGTGAAAGAACGTCAAAAAATTATAAAATTTTCAAGGATTTCGAAGAGATTCTTAGAAATGTTTTTCATCTCAATTAAGATTAAAAGCATTTCCCCATTCTCATTTCTTCTTTTCTTACTCGCAACTTTATTCCAAAAAATTCCCCGTTCTTCAAATTAAAGAAACCCGAGCATCTCGAAGCAACATAAAATTCTACATTGCGTAAGGAAAAAGAAGAAATGGATTCCAAGAAATTCAATAAATAAAAAAATAAATAATTTCTCCGAAATCCTAATAACAAAATAAAAATTAATAATTCTGAGAAATTCCATGATTAATAATAAAGAAATTTAAGAACTGAACATTTTTCAGAATATGTGCATGCTGTCTTTTCTCTTTGATCTGAAAATCAAAACTGTTCTTAGAAAGGACTAAATAAATTTCTTTAATTCAAAGAAAATGAAATTTTACTTCTTCCAAAGGATTTTTATTCTATGTCGTATTGATATCTTAAAGCAACAGGGCACTTATAAATTTCTTTAATTCAAAGAAAATGAAATTTTGCTTCTTCCAAAGGATTTTTATTCTATGTTGTATTAGTATCTTAAAGCAACAGGACGCTTAGTCTGATATAGTTTTTGGGTACTGTAGTATTTAGTATTGATAAATTTAATTGTAAGAATTTGTTGCGTCTTGAATCTTAATGCTTTGTTAGTTACAAAATAGTAAAAAAAAAAAAAAAAAAAAAAAAAATGCACTATTTTGTGGTCGGTCGCTGGAAGGGAGTTCTTCTGTCATTTTTCTTTGTATGTGACTCAAAGAGGACCAGTTTCTCTCAGGTGCCCTCAAATAAAACCTTTGTCCTTTATATATTTGGAAAAGTCATCATTAATGAAATCACTTTTTAAGATGGTCAGAAGAATTGAATTTATTGAATTGATAATAAACGCAAAAGTCAATCCAAGTGGAAAATAAAATTTGAAGTTTATGTATAGTTAATTAAAATTTTTTCAGGAAGATTTAAGCTATATTAATAACAATAGACTACGTTTCTTATACTTCAGGTGATGCATTTATTCATTATAATTGGATATAAAAACATTTCTTTTTACTTCAGTTTAAGGTTTCAGATTGGAGCATAATTTTCTTGTTAGGCATAAATATTATGATAAAATCTATTCAAGATTAGGTTTTTTGACTAAATGTATTGGCATTAAGAGCTTTTATATGTCATCAAAATGAGCTGTTTTTTAAAACAAGGAGATTTACGAAATTTCACACATATTCCATTGTTCTAAGTGTATAAAATATAGTGAGTTATCATTGTTATTTAGCAAATAATTCCTTTTCTGAGGATTAAGTTGTGCCATTGATATTATTCTATTATTTAAAATTTGTTCTTTTCTCGAAGAGATCAGTTTAATTAAAAACAGCTTTTGAAAATCGTAAGACTGCTAGGAAACAGTTATCCAGATATACAAACTAATCATTCTAATCCTGGCCCTAAAGCTAATTACTATGGTTCAAATTCAAATGGTTCTATTCTATGGTTCAGCTAATTTAAATGGTTTTGTATAAATACTTTAACAGATGTAAATAATTATGTTTTATGTTATTTGAGAGATTAAATGTAATGCTAAGGAAAATTACGAACGTTGCGAAGAAGATTAATTGGTTCACTTAAAATAACAAATTCAGCACTTAATAACTTGATCAGTTGGTCTCGAAAAGGGAAAACGTTTTTGTTGAAAATGTTTGTTTTGTTGAAATGTGTGTTTCATTAAATATGTTTAATCAAATACGGTGATAGTACAAAAATGTAGACCTCGTTATTTTTTAAAAATATGCTTATTGAATCCAAAAAGACATAAAATATTATTTCTTACGTTACTTAAAGTATTTTTCCAACTGGAAGTATTTACCGATTTCAAAGGGTTTAGAATTATTTTATGGGTCACAATTTGTGTAATCACCCTTTATAGGTGTCAATTCAATTCAATATAACTTGTTATATTGACACTGACTTAAGTATTTTGATTAGGATAAAAAACAATATTCTATACAGATCTCATAAAATATAACTTGATCAGTTTATCGGTATATTTTGCCCATAGCAATCACTTTTTGGAAAATGATCGAATGTTATTCAAGACTTCTTTAATTTTTTTTCAAAAATATGTAGTACTAGATTATTTTAATTCAATTAATAAAAATGCATCTACACTGAAACACTGCAAGGTTGCTGGTTCGAGAGTGCTTTCCGTCGAAGATCTATTACCAATACAGGATAGGTGCAAATTAAATCTCAAAATTTCAAACACCCTCTCATTGGTTGGATTTCTCCAAGTAAGTAGTTACCATTGTCAACAGTCAACAATTCAGATTTACGAAGTCAGTTTAAACCAGTGGGAATGATTTTTCGAAATTTTCTCTTATGATCACTAATAAATGTAATTGTATATTATTAACTGCATACCACTGGATGACAATATCAAAGAAATAGCGTATTAGCATATAATCTTTGGCTATAAATACTTGCTAATTGCAGGGATGTGGTTAATATACAAGTATCAGAATGCCACATGTGCATTTTCGATGGCTTTTGTTCAATCGATTGGAACCAAAATATGACAAAAAATTACAATTTTACTTTGTAATAAAAAAATCACAAACTAAATGTCATATATTTGCCATTGTGTTTTTGACTTATTGCATACATATGCTTGTGAAAATATAGATCGACAAACTGTCAACATTATGATGGATTTGGTTACAAATTTGTTGCATATCCACTTTTAGATGTCAAATAAGTATATCAAATTTTATCTATATCTCTTCGTTTTGAAGTTATCATGTTAAAGTATATTCAAACAGATGGACTAAATAATCCCCTAAATATATTTCGTTCTGAATTTGACAGAAACTGCAAATTTGGTGTAGAAAACTAATACTGAATTTTATCCATTTAGCTCAAGCGTTTTTGAATAATCGTGTTCATAGATTGACAAGAATGTGTTCTTCAGATTCTCAGGGAAGTATGAAAGGGGGAGATACGTCAAAATCTCGAGTTCGTCATTCTTTGACGATTACAATACTTTCTTTTTGTATAATCCGTGTATTGGAAAATAGATGTAGTTCTCGTGTAACTCAAAACAGGAGCAAATGTAAGAGCTTTTTTAGTAGACAGAGAGTTATCTACCTTTAACCTGGACTGGGACAAAAATCCCAAACAATCCTGGAAATGGGCCTTAACAATTCTCAAAATGGAAAACGTAATTATGAATTAATAATAGTAAGCATACTAACGAATGAAAACGAAAATGTGGTGAAACTGCAAAAAATTGTTCTATCAATCTGCCCAGATGTCACTCTACTGTCCTCTTTAAATTGTTTTATGTATAATTTAGAGAACTGCACAGCTCTTTATATTTTCGACATTTTATATAGCATCGCTCATTTAACACTTTAAAATTAAAAAAAAATGTTTAAAGTTTTTTGGACTGACATCATTTATCGCTTTTAACCTTAGGTTCATCATAGGTCGAAATGCAGAGTTTGTATTAATGTTAAAAAAGGCATTATATTTTTTCATAAAATGCTTTTTTTTTCTTAGTAATAACGAAAACGAAATTGCATGGGAATGAATGCTCGGAAATATCAGAATGTTTCAAAACGGGACATTAATCTGATTAAACTATACTGAACTCCATACTAAAATAAAATTCAAAAGATCCTTTTGTAAATCCCACATTTTACTTTGACTAGACAATAATCCCCAGCAATCCTAGATCTGAGACTCAGAAATCTCAAAAAGGATAAATAGTATTAAAAATGGCAAATGTAGTTGTACAGTCACCTCATACGGTCGGCACATTAGCGACCTCTTTAGACATTATTTTGATCGACTTCAAGGACTATTGGGCCCTTTCCGCATAAAATTGTAGATCTTGAGTAAGGTCGTAATGATGAGGTACTTGCGAAATATAGATCTTTGCTGTGAGGTTATATAGATCTTTGGTTAGCTGAATTTTTAGCTTTTTATTGAATCTATTGCGAGAGTATAGATTCCAAAATTTGATACGAAATGACAGTTGTAGTTGCAAGATAACACACAGAATTTCATTGATTTAAGTCTCTACGTTCATGATTTATTGCGTTTTCATGCAAGCGCAAGTGCAGACTAACAGACGGATTTGGTTCAAAATTAAGAAGTATGAACAATTTAGATGCTAAATCTGTGTACCAAATTTCATTTCCCTAGCTTTATGCGTTTTGTTGTTATCGAGTTCACTTGTAATAGAGCAGATAGACAGATAGATTTCATGTGAATGGGTTTCGTTCAAAATTTTACAGAAACCTACAAATTTGGTCGCAGTACCGAATGCCAAATTTTAACCATCTAGCTCAAAGCGTTTTTGTGTTATCATATTCCCAGACGGACAGACTGATAGAAATAATATTTAAGCGTGTTTTTCGGACTCAGCGAGGCTGAAACGTGGAATATCGAGTTTGGATTTTTTGGCGGCGGTTATAATACTTTCTCTTTATTTCATATACTATAAAATAAAAATTGGTACTCTATAGCACTTTGCTTGCATTATTGATATTCCCTCTCCTTGTTCCTAGAAATAAAGAAAATGAAAAAACATGGGGAAAGAATGCCGGGAAATATCAGAATGCCAGAAATTCCAAGGGGAAACATCCTTCATCTCTCAAAAACAAACTGCATTATTGTGGGTGCCGCTCAGGATCTGACTGCCGAGTATGTTCGAAAAGTCTGTCGGCCAGTTGGAGGTTCTAAGTCATTTTACCGTTATTACATTAAGAAAGGATCGGTTTGTCAACAAGAGGCTGTCTCGCCTGTCTTTGTACTGTCATTCTTGTCATCCCTGAAAGAAAAAAAAAAAAAGGTCTCCTTCTTTCTTTTTTTTTTATCTGTTGTGGCCAGTGATTTTGTAATCCTATTATACCATTCTCCTGTCGGAAAAAACTCAATTTCCGGTAGAAACGACTCGCCTAAAAATTATATTGACTTCTCTCGGAAAACATATTTAGAAAGTTCTTCCTTTGTTTAAATATAGATTCTCATACCATATTACA
>JAPMOR010090133.1:958099-999687 GCA_026543865.1 Argiope aurantia
ATGAATCATTTGAATATATCATTAACAATTTTTCACATATAAAAAATAGTTTTCGAGAAAAGATACACCGCTGACAAAAACCCATTAATATAAATTTATATAATCATCTTTCTATTTCACTTCATTCTCTAAATGATCAACATTCTTTTGATGTCATTATCTGCCATCTTCCCTTGAAGTCTCTTTTCTTTCCTTACCTTTTTTATTAATTGTAAATTCGAGCAATAATTAATTTTAATTGTGTTTCTTTAATGAAAAGCTTCACTGCACTTTTTTATAATATTCAGGATCTTTATTTAGTTTTCTCACAATGCTCATACTTTACACTAACTTTAATTAAATATCGATTTGGCATTATGTGTACCTAAAGAAAGTTCTACTAGAGCGTATGTTCTGTCTGAAATGCGATTTCTTATCATATTATCTGCACTGACTTTATGTGTATTATGAAGCATGCATTTTTTCAGTAACACTGAAGTAGATAAATCCCTAAAATCGTAAACAGTTCTATTATTCCTTTTGCTTACAAATAATACTTATGTAAATTTTCTAATACAGATTTATAATATAATGTTCTTTGAAAATGTTCCAATATCATGTAAATAGCATCAAACCTATTCCTCTGTGCTGTAAGAAAATTCCACGAATCGTATATATTGTCATCCTTGGCCGTTTTTTTAGATTATTTTCACATTCTAGTTCTAGTTCACTTTGTTCTCATTTTATTTACTGAATTGCTGAAGCGCTTTTTACCGGCGGGGATTATACTTTTCCGTCTTATTGCAAAAAATTCTATGAGTTTTGTCAAAGATTTTCAATAATTCCATTCAAAGTAAATTTGGTATCAAATTTTACCTTGGAAGCGATAAAGGGCCATGGAAGTAATATCAACGCCTACTTGTGTCTTTCAGATACATTTCTCTCTTAGCAAAGCATTTTCGCATATATTTCCTCCTTGAAACAGATATAATTTTTGCAGCCAGAAAGAATGAAAAGACATAGTTAGAATTCTGATATCTTTATATTTTGAAGAAATTGAATCTCAAACTTTAGTATTGTAAATTAAGTCAAGTATTCAGAAAAATGCGGGGATTTTTTTCAGTGATCTCGCCTCCACAATAAGCAGAAATAAATGAATAGGCCGACGCTTTTAGCCTATTTCAAGAAAGAACACCCACCTTGGGAAAGTTTAATATATATGTAAATTTATCATCATGCGTTTTATTCGAAAGGTTTTCATTTTCTAGCTGAATAGAAGTGACAAAAAATTTCATCCGTATAAAAGAAGGATTTGGTTCCTCTGCCCGTACAATATATTTTTATTGTTTGTAACCGGGAGAAATTAATTTAAGCCAAAAGTAACATAGTAGTATGTTGTGTCATTAGTACAAAAAAATTAATGAAAATTACTCGTTTACTAATTTCTGAAGGATGATATTTGGGAAGCGAATATGCCTTCTTTCGCTTCTTTCATTTCAAGAAGCAGTGTCTTATCCTCGATTCTGAAGAATTTTTCTTGTCTGCCAGTTATAAAGGCCTTTAGTAACAAAAAACCGATGAAATTGTCGATGCTTAAATTTCGAGTTTATTATTATCAATAAACCTTTTTATTAATTTTCTGAAATTTTCAAAACGATAGAACAAATATTTCGTGTGTTGTGAAGTTATTCTGACGGGCACGTTTCGAAATAACTTGCCAAATCTTCTTCGATTGTTTCTTTATGTTTTAATTGGTAATCCACCTAATTTTTCGTTAATAATTACAACAACTGGCGTTTCTGAAAATTTTGTTTACTCATGGCTAGTTTTTAATTTCTGATTACTTCACTAGCCTTTTGCTGTTAATTTTTATCTACCCAGTTCGAAAAATTTTTGTGAGCAAATAAAGATTTTTCAAGGTTGCAACGTAATTTATTGCATATTTTAATTTTGATAGACTTGGAAATCCCACGAGTTAACAGAAAGGCATACCGTTTTAATATGAATGACAAAATGTAGAGGACTCGCAAGTCAAATGCTCCAAATAAACCAGTGCGCAAAGCGCCTTTGAATTTTCCAATCAGTTTCTTTAGTGAAACCAAACTTCGCCATCCCACACACTCTCGGAATGCAAGCTCACGCGAACACACACACGTGACGTGGACACAAATACTCGGACATACCCACACAAATACTCGGACATACCCACACAAATACAAACATAAACACACACAAACATGCTCACTAACATACTCACAAACACACACGCAAGCACAAACATACATATACAGACCAACACACACACTAACACAAACACACACGCAAGCACACATGCAAGCACAAACATAATACTATTTTATTAACACAACACAAACACACAAATTTAGTCTAAATTGTAGAAAAAATAGTTTCATCTGCCGCGTTCCCTTAATCGCTGTTGGTTTGTCCAACACCGCTTTTTGCATGAATCCAAATTACCATGCATTTTTATAACCGTTGAATAATATATACGACTAACACAAATGAGAGAATAAATCCTCCTTCTAAAGGCAAGATAATGATAATGTTTGAGATATGAACATGTATTTTTCGTCATATTGTAAGCTATTTCAAACAGCATAAGATGTTTTAATACTTCTGAAAGTCAATGAATTCTTTTTTTTAAGAGAAAAGCATCTAATTTTGGATTCAGAAACATTCATCTGTTTTTCTGCTAGATTAAGATGTGCGGGTTTCCTCGGTGCCAGTTTTTGAATGAGACTGCCTTACTTTTTATGAGCCCGGAATTTAGTTAATCTGACTGATCAAGACTTTAGAAAGAGAGAGATGGTTAAAAACAAATAACTTTTCTTTAATGTCAGTGAGCTGAAGTTAATGTTTTCAACGATGAGCATTCAACGATGATTAATTCTTTAAATTGTAGGAGACACTATTTCATTTGAGATAGTTGAGAGAATTTTTGGGTTCTTAAGAACTCTCATAAAGATTTCTTGTTTCAAATTTTGCAACATTTGTTAGTAAAAACGTTCATCATCCACATCAATATGTCTTTATAAAGCTCATATGCAAAAATGTCATCTTAAAATACCCGAAGATAATTTTCAATTAACTAATTCAAAAACGTACTCTTTCATAAAAATGTACTGATTTGATGTGTGTTTAAATTTAAATTATAAATTAGATTCACAACTCTATATATTCACATTTCCGACCATTAGCACACCAAAAAATTGTAATTAAGTTAACTCTTTCATTTCTTCGAAAAATTCATTCAAAATGGTTTTGCGTTGATATAGGTTTAATTGTTTGTATTATAGAAAATGTTTTTCCATCAGTCCCATGCAATCATGTTACTTATTCTGCACCAACAACAAATATAACAGTTTTTTTCCTTCTTTAATAATGCTTCATTCATGATGCATTCATTAATCATCGCTTATTTGTATGAAATTATAGGGAAATTATAGAATGTTTGATTAATTAAAAATTTATTGTAGTCGTCCTATACATGCCATGCTATTTATTCTTTATCTTCAATGAATAAATAACCGCTTATTTGCTTCTTTTGCAGTCCTTCATTAATAATCCCTTCATCAGTAATCGTTTTTTTTTTGTTGTATTAAGATTAGAGCTAATTTTTTTTCAAAAAAGCAAAAATCAAAATTCATTACAATGAAAAACTTAAAGCATAACATTTTAATGCTTATGACGAAAAAAGTAAGAAATTTGCATAGATATAAAAGATGAAAACATCTTACATTAAAATATTTCTAGAAGGTAACAATAGAAGCTTTGTATTTTCATATCTTCTCAAGTTTTTCTGTCCTTTTATACAGTCCTAAACAAAATAAATGAAAGATGCGTTTCAGATCAAGAAGTTACTTGATAAAGCTTTGTTATTCTTTCATTGCCTCTGTCCTAACTTACCGAGCTTTGGTACATATTCTCGCATCCATCAATTTGAAAAGGATTTTGTCTGACATTCCTGATCCTGACAAAGTTACTCTTTTTGTGAATTTACAGAGCAAATTTAGCACAACGATAGAAGTGAGATGATTTATGTGCTTCTATAAAATTAAAATGACTCGCAAGTAATGCTTCAGGAGGAACCTCGATAAATCTTCATTATTGAAAAGAAAAATTTTTGTGTGAATCTTTATTAAGTGACTATAAAACTGAACAAGGAGACTTAAATTATCAAGCGCTTTTTTCCAAAAAAAAAAATGAACCTCTTTTCTCGAATGTTGAACATTTGAAAAATATAAGAGTTTTTTCCTCCAGTCTTGAAACATTCTTGAAGTTATATACAACACTGTCCTGTACAAAATTTCATGGATGTTTTTATTGTACAGAAGAAAAAAAAATAATTACTAAAATATTAGGAATAAAAATGAAAACATCTTTAATTGTAATAATTTTTAATGCACTTTATTTCAAAAACTTTAGTTTAATACCATTTTGTAACAACATGAGGGATATTTTTAACTGACCTAGTAATTTTGAGCTGTGATCAGATATCGAGAGCAACGCATGGATAAACACCCTTCTACAACCTATCGCTTCTGAGCAATGATAGAGCAAATTTGCTTGACTTCCGTCAAGAGTTTGGTTCTTCCATGCCAGCTGTTCAGAATTCGGTTCTCGAGGTTAGAACCCTCTGGTTCCAAAACCAAGATCATACCACCAAGATCCTACAAACAGAATTGTATGCATTTGTATAGATCTTTTCACTTCTGATCTCACATAGCTTTATCGAGAAAGTTATTTTTATCAAACAATGCATGCCAAACAACTATGTGAATCTTTCTACGTCTTTTATAATATATCATAAATACGTATTAGAAAAAGTACCATAAGAATATCGCAGAAGATTTTAGTGGCAATCAAACAATTAAAAATAATTAAAAATCGGCACATTTATTTATTCAGGCGTTTTTTAAAACTTAACGTTTGTCTGTTCGGTACAAATTTTGCAAACGATAAAAAATTTTCTTTACCGACAAATGATACGATGCTGTGTGGTTAGCTCATCGGGAAATTAGTTTAAAATCTGTAGCAGAATTTCCCACACGCATTAATAAGCAGAAAATAATTATTAAGTAAAAAGAAATTAATATACCAAATTTAAAAAAAAAAGGTAAAAAAGTATAAAATAATTTCTTCTATTCTTTTGCGATTTTTAAAAATTCACATTCAAAGTTTTTCAGGTCATTCTGTGTGGGATTAGGAGAAATTAGTTTATACTTTTAAATCTGCTTTAAAAACGTGGTATGTTAATAACTTTCTTGCTTTTCAATAATTCTTTCAATTTAAATAATTCTCTAAATTTGTAGCAGTTTTATTTTCCATATTTTTATCTAATAGTTAAGATAGTATTTAAATATGGTTTATCAATTATTAACATACAGTATGGCTTAGTATTTCCTGTATTTATTTAGTTTGCATAATATCTGTTATTTAAAATAACAAGTTAACTCGAGAACTTTTTTTTTTAATTTTTAGCACTTTGAAGAGCACATTTTTTCAAGGGATTCTTCATCACTCTGATATCCATAAACTAGGAGAAAATTGAAAACGAAGCAATATGTCTAAATTGTAAATGACGAAATTAAAGATTCGACGATAAATATAAAACATATAATAAGGTTAGGTAGTAAAATCAAATTAATCAGCAGTCAATTACTTTGATTAATTAACTATCACATGTATAAAGTATCAGTTTCATACGACTAAAATTATAAGATGCCACGAGGAATTAAATAATAGCATTAATTTTATTTAAATTTACTTATGTACTTTTTTCAACATTAATTTCATGGTATAACAGTATCAAGTTTTGACAATAGATTTGAAATTTATATGTCATATTTCATTCATATAAAATTATTCATAAAATGTCATATTAATTACAGTAAATAATTATTCACATTTCTCTGCAGTTATTATTTAGACAGCACATAAGAATAAGTGATGAAATTATGAAAATAATACATTCAGATTTATCGAATATAATTGTATTTAAGATAAAGTATTTAAAAATTAATGTACTGATAGAGCTGGCATCTATTTTGAATTTCTATCTTAAAATTGCAAAAGATCTTTAATTAAGACCATTGTTAATTTAAAAACATTTTTATTAGATTAAACATAACTGATTATATTCAATCTTTATACATAATAATATATTATTAGAAATATTCCAACTCAGCTTAATAATGATGCATCTAAAAACTAATATGACATTCTATTATTTTTGAATAATAAATGCCTTTTATTTTTATGATAAACTAGTAAAGTCTTGCTAAAAGAATAGATAGGGAAAAAACATACACATGATTATACATTCATGTATCACGCATTTATGATTTGGAAATGATAAATTATGCTTCCAAATCAAACTCATGACAATTTTTAATGCATGATTTCAATAATATTTCAGCTGTTATTTGGCTTTCGATGGATTTATAAGATTAAGAAATCATTTTAAAGCAAATATAAGCGAAAAATTCATTTATTAATAATCTATATTGATTTAATCTACACAAAACTTCAATTTTGTTTCTTATATTTAATGTTTATTCACAAGTTTTATTTCGAAAATAACTCGGCTTTCCTTTCGCAAAGGAGATTGCGAAAGGAAGGCTTCTAATTTATTCATTAATTTTGCCCCAGTTATTTTATTTTGTATGCCCCATCCAACAATCTTGGGTGATTGAGTTATGATGACATAAAACCTTTGGATGAACTTTTCTCCCTCGTTCCGGTCAGATGTGGAATAAACTCCTCGACTCAAAGGGAGATCTATAACTTTATGAAAAATTCATAGCACGTGCATAAGATAAAAAGAAATGGAATATCGATCATGTCTCATCTATTGCTGAGCCAACAGATTTGAGTGTGTACAAAATGCTGTATAAAAAGAAGGGTTTCTGTTAATAACTTGACTCACAGAGATCAATAGAATCATTTTAGTAAATAGAGAGATATTAACTTTTTATAATTTAGAAAATGGTATTAATTGAACACGCATTTATATACCAATATAAAATCCTTGAAATGCTGGAATTTGTAGATAGGATTAATAAATATTAATCATAGATATTTAAAATTAGATATAGTCACTTTTCTTAATTTAGAAGTTGGAATAGAATTGTTTATACGAGTATAAAATTAGTTTAGAATTTTCTGATCTGGAAATCGCTTATATCAGTATGAAATTAATTTAGATTCTTCTAGTAAGAAAATTGTTCACACAAGTATGAGATTATTTTAAATTATTATTAAAGATTATTATTATTATTATTATTAAATTATTATTAAAGAGATTATTAAAGAAATTGTTTATATGATTATGAGATCAATTTAGAATCTTCTAAACAGGAAATTGTTTATATGAGTATGAAATTAATTTAGAATCTTTTATTAGAAAAACTATTTAGATGAACGCGAGGTGATGGTGTATAGAATAATTGACAAGCTGAAAAAGAAATATTCGTATGAGCTCGGAATTATCTCTAAATAGTTTTTTCAAATATCAAATTTCTTTATAATCCTATATTAATAAATTATCAAATTTTTTTGTATTATATTACTTTCATATATAAATTTTAGTTCTTGGGAAGTAATGCATTATACTTTTATAGAGAAAATTTCTTACGTTCCCTATACATTTTCCCATCAAACAGAATTTTTTTTATAATTAGAAAATATTCTGCATATATGAATCTTTAGAAACAATCATACATTTAAAAAAATGTATTCGAAAAAATTCAGAAACTTAAAATAAAAAAAATTCTAAAATTAAATCTTTTATACTGAGGTTACAGTCAATAAATGTTGGTTTTTAATTCATATGTGATGTATTAATAATTTATGATAGCACGCACACATACTAGAAAAAGGAAGGAAAACGAAGTGCAATAAAAAAGAATGTATGTCAGCTGAATATTTAGTAAAATTAATTCAAGGGTTATTTAAAGTTATTTACAGAGCAACAAGTGCTCTTATTCTGAATTGCTCTTATTCTGAAAATATTGAATATATATAAATAAAGCTAAAGCGCCAATTTTTATGCTGCAAATGCAATCCAAACTATTAAACCGATTTCCTTCAACTTTATCTTAGAAATGCTTTGAGGCATAAATGGGGGTTTAGAGAAGGTAAAAGAGAAGGCCTGTAAAATATCTATCTTATCATTTTGACACTGAGCGATATTTTTTTAACTTCAAATTCTTTTGAAGTTTCTTGTTACAAAAAACCAAACACAAATATATTTAAAACTTAACTACAAGCATTTAAAGCTCAGTGGAGTTGAACTGACTGTAGAAAATGACTACCTCAATATTAAGTTGTAAAGGCATCTTTAAATTGTTACTCATTGTATTCAACGAAGTTTTTTTTTTATAATTCTTTAAAATATTTTATTGAAAATATTAAACATCTGAGATCTTTTAAAGATCATTTTGGGCAGTTTGTAAGTTTTAGAGAAACAACGAATTTTTAAAACTCTGATGTTTCAAACTTTCTCATTTCATTTAAAGATTAAGAGGACATGATAGAAATATTTTGCATATTAAAATATTTTATATGAAATAATCTTTCTAATTGAAAATAAGTTTCCTTAAAAAGGACTTGTTTACGGATGCGTTGTGGTTTTATCGACTATTAATGACAGATTTTTTTGTTGCATACAATGGAAGCTTAATTTCTTTTTTAAATTACTGAAGTATAAGCAAGGCTTAGTGAAGTTATATATGTCAATAAATTAAACCATTAAATTTCATTAATAAAAACTCTGAAAATAATTTCGTTTCGGGCAACGCCTGGACAAACAGTATTACAAATATTTAATGAATAAAAATATTAAAGATCATAAATATATATAATTATTACAGGAGAAGATTAGTTTAGTTACATTAACGTCTTGTTTTAAAGCAATACTATAGCTATTTTGGACAGGACCTCGTAATTTCGAACCGAAGTCAGATGACGAGGACGACACCTGAGCTGGCACCCCACTATCCAAATTTTCACATTACACCAGCGGGATTACATTTGACCCCGACAGATTTAGCGTGCATCAGACCCGCTTGCACGACGGTTCTTCAGTGGAATCGGATCACGAACCTGAAACCCTCCGGTTCCGAAGCCAAGACCTTACCACCAGGCCACCGAGGGCCTCAAAATTATTACAGGAAAACAGAAATTTGACAATGAAAATAACATTTTCCTTCATTTAGACCAATGGTTCTCAACCGGTTGTCCGCGATAGCCTCTAGAGTATTCTGCGAGATGGTACCTTAGCGCATACTATAAAAAGGCATATAACAGGTCAATGCAATACAAAAGTGTCTCAAAATCCGATAATTTTCGGAAATTTTCTGAGGATGATAATTTCATACCCCCTCCCTAAAAAAAGGTTCCTGGGCTATGGTCAGACAGGTCCGTATATAATTCGATTTCTGACTTCATGCTCCAAGGATTTCTGTGGGTTGAGAACCACTAGTTTAGACTTTGAAATGGAGTTATTTATATGAGAGCGAAATTATCCTATAAATTATTAATTATTTTATAATTAATATTTAATCTAAAATTATTAATCCATGGATGTATAGAAACAAATAAAATCTTGTATAGTGTATTGCATTTACATTTAAATTTCGTGTTTTCTAAAATAATACACTGCTAGGAAAAATCTTCTTAAACCTTCCTTGCGTGATGATGAAAATTTCCTTCATAACATTTAGTGAACAAAAAATTGTAAATTGGTTGTTGCTAGAAACTTTTTTCACAACTATTGCACAACGTATCTGTCAAAAAAATCAATTGTCACAATCAATATAGTGGATTTGAACTTGCCATTCCACTGTTTGTTGTGGTTGGAGGAAAGTGCGATTTCTTGAATATTTTTTTCATAAATAATCCGAGGGTTTTTTTTTTTTTTTTTTTTTGCTAATAAAAGCGATAATGAATGGTGAAATTTAGAAGAGATGGACATTGAAGATTTATTGATCTTAACATGTAAATCTACATGATGATGGATATTTCGGTTATATTGTTTTTTTAATTATTTTATATTATATATTTATACTAAGATTTTTAAAACATTTTCCCTTTAATCTAGAGCACGAATTCTATCACCCTGATTTATTTCACACAGAAAAAAAATAATCACGCAAAAATGTTTTAAAAGACCCGTGATTTTTTTTTGTTAGAAGCAAATGTTATTCTTAATAGGAAAAATTCTGTATCTATGAATCTTTAAAAGTAATCAACACAGCTCTGTAATTTATCAGGCAAAGCATTAATACATTTGGATACTTTGGCATACTTTGGACCATTAAATACAAAAATTTCTGAAATAATTACAAAAGAATGTTTTACTAATCAGAGGCCTGATAGATAGTTAACGAAAAAATAGATAATGAAAACAACTCAATGAAGAGAAGAGAAAATTCCACAAGCTTGAAAAAAAGATAGTTCCAAAAGCAAAAAGAGGTGTGCAATTCCTTTCCAAATTAAGCTTGATTTTTAAATTCCTTAGCTGATATTTTTGTTTGTTTCTGTGAAAAGTGAGACATTCTTGAACTTATTCTTTGCAAAAAAATTATTTCGACAGAAATAACACATAAATATTTTCAGAAGATTAAAGTCATCTCAAAGCTTTTAATATAGCTACAGCAATTCTTTGCTTCTCTCCTTTGTTATGAACGTTAATGGAGTTAATCTTATTGAAAATAGTTAATTAGAATTTTATATTTTTGAATTTTTATGAGAGGGTTTCTGATTTAGTACTATAAAATATTTTGTTAAGAATTCCAATAGATATTCCTGCAATTATTGTATTTTTACACTAACTGTAGAATTAATTAATGATGCGATAAACAAAATGAGACGGTAAAGGAACAGTAAAGGACAGTTTCAGAACAGTAATGTAAATAAAAAAAGCAGTAATGTTGTCGAAAAAAGAAAATTTTAGTTGCTTAATTTTAGATTCTAGAAAAGCTGAAGGTTGAAGGTTCTAAAGCAGCTAGCCAAATGTGCTAGCTTTTCTAATTAAGCTTGAGTTGTAAATTCTTATTTTAACTAAATATATTTAATTTATTTGCGTGAGTAAGAATATAAAGTTGGTAGAGTTATTTTCTATTATTTTTTGAAATGATTTAAATAAGTGCATAATGTTTTCAGAAGGTAAAATGATTTCTAAGTATTCAATTTAGCTATTTTATTCACAGAGATATGTATTTTTCGATTCTTTTCGCAGTTGTTGCTGAGTGATGTTAATTTTATTGAAAATTAACATCCTTCAAGCAAAGGAACTCATTGAATGAATTTTCATAATAGTGAAATTCCTATGGCAAAGGAACTCCTTTTTTTGTTCCGTAAAATATTTTACGAACCATTCAAACGTTTACTTTATAAAATATTTACTAACCATTTTAAACATAAATATGCCCTAGCAATAATGAGAAAACTTCAGGTTGTTTCAAAAAGTCCTTTAAAAACTTTATGGATAAGTCTGATATACAAAATGAAATTATTTTTGTAATAGAATAGAATTATTTTGTCAAAAACACAAAGTGGGACTGCTACAAGAACTCATTGTCAACGAATTAAGTAAAAGAAAAGACTGCAAGAGATAAAAGGAACAGAGCATATACAATCGAATATAAATTTATAATAGCGCGACATACCAGTTGCATTGCGTTAAAATTATAAATCGTACGCAGCATGAAAGATACAACAATGGCAAGTAGAACACAATATAATCAGCAAATTTGGAGAATTTAAAATAAGTGTTCAGTGAAATTATTTACTGAAACGATACTTGTGTCGCCTGTTTTTCTTCGAGATGGTTCATTGTGCTGCTATATAAACTTCTATTCCATTGATTCTGCATTGCACAATTTATCTTTTCTCTCATTTAATTCCCTTTTAAAAAGCTCTCTATCATGGCCCTTATTTGCATTTCTGTCTCCATATTGTATTTCCATTTTTTGTTTGCAGTCCAGTCTCTATATTCCATATTCTATTTCTGTTTCACCCTTAAAATTTGTAACCCCTTACGGGAAATACTGCATATGTAAACATTAGTCAAGAACCTTACTTAACATTTTTAATTTCATTCCAGTGTTTAGCTCTGAAGAGAAAAATTTTTAACGTATAAAAAATGATTATATTGCCTTTGATATATCTTTTCTGCACTTAAAATTGTAAAAACTTTCATGAATGTCAAAGTTAATGAAATCTGCTCCACTTTAAAACCTGAAAGGGAGTGAAGAGCTAATTAAACGTGTCAAGATTTAAATGAAAGAAAAATAATTATGCTGCGGTTTTCTTCTACATCTCATCAACTAATATTACAAAATTAAAAATGACTTAAATTATAAAATCTAAAATTGACTCGTATACCATGTACTCCACCTAGAGACTAAAATAATAAAATGCGGTAAGTAGCTTTAATTTTGAAAAAAAAAATCCCTGAAATGTCAAATATGTCTTTTTGAAACACGACTGAAGCTATGATAGTGACAGGTAGATGAAAATTTATGCAATATGACTGAGATATGAATATTTTAATTTCTGAGCTTTGAATTAAATTTTCTGTCTCCCTGCTTTCAAGAAATTGTTATTAATGAAATCATAGGTTTGATATAGACAATTAGTGTTCTGAAGGTGAATCTTACAGTGTTTACAGGTAATATTGCCTTTGCAGAATATTCTACAATATTGTTTAATATTATATAATTTGATATTTAACAATATTATACAATATTGCGCATATTATTTGAAATCATTCAATATACATACAATAAATCTAACATATACAATCATGCAACAAATCATATAATAAAAACATATAACAATGTATGTATACTACGTGATTGTGTTTTATTTTATTTGTTTCCGAGAACGTAACGTTTAAGAACTTCCAATGTGTTATATCTAGTCAAATCCATGAGGAAGCATATTATCTACTGTCTTTCACAGAGACCTACAACACCAAAATATCACTTGAAGTTGAGCACTGACTTGCTTTTGTATATAGGCTACGTTGCGTTGCTGTTGACATTCAAAGAAAACTGGCCCTTGTTTTTGTCCCAGCCTCAATAGAAACTAGGATAAACCACTGGAGCAAATTGTCTTCTTGGTGACATTTAAGAAAAACGAGCCAACATTTGTTTTTCACTTGGAGAAAATCTGAGAAAAATCACAGAAATTTGCACCATAGTGAAAAAATCGTTACTAAATAGAATATCCATTTGCTAGTTTTTAAAAAATGATGCAAAGTGGTTATAATTAAAGTGATCATATTCAAATCTATGTAGAACCTGTATTCAAACTTGTTTTATATGTAATACGGGCCCCAACAAAAAAAAGAAGCTGTAAATCATAATAGTTTAACTTTTGACCACTAGATGGCTCTTTTCATGTAACGTAGAAAGTAAAATATGTAAATTAGGAACGTTTAAAAACGTGTCATAAAATCGCTCTTCATCATACCTCTGGGGAAAGAAGATCGACCTTTAACGGTCAAGTTGTTTTATCCGAACTGTATTAATGATTAGCTGCACTTCGAGAATATCGGGGCTTGAAGGGCTTAAGAAAAAGGCTTATATCGAAGAATGGGTTTAAAAGATGATTACGAACTTTGAAGAAGCTGGGGAGTTAGATGTGCAGCCAAGAATAGGACGAAAATGTATTTCAAATAAAAGTGTGAAGGAAGTCGTTATTACTGTGGTTAAAAAGAGCTTCTAACTTCCAATATTCTTCTACAAACTCTCCAGTGGTGTCGCATGATTTCTCTCTCTCTCTCTTGGTGACGGTACGAAAGGTTCTGAGAAGTATTTTAAAGTGGTATCCATACAAAGTTCACGTGGTTCAAAAGTACACCCACAAGGCTCAGAAGAAGCTTTGATTTTTCTTTCCGGTTTATAGCCATAACAGCTATTGACTCCTCATGACCTTGGAACTTTTTGTGGTAAACCGAGGCGAATTTTATCCTAGATGATGCAGTGAATATTCAGAACTGAAGAATTCAGTATCGCACGTCCTAACATTGTCCTTGGACACCCTGTGCATTCTGATTACATCAGTGTATGTTGTTGATTTTCTGCTGATTTTATTTTTGGCCAATTTTTCTTTGGGAAAAACACTCCTCAAGGGTATAAAAGATATTCTGTAATAGTTACCTGTTATTGCAAACCATGACAATGAATCATTCCTGCATTACAGGAATGCGAATATGAAGGAATTTCAATGCAAGATAGTGCAGCACTCCATTTGCCTGAAAAGTAAAGAAACTCCTTCGAGACATTTTGGAGATGATTAGATAATATCGATACATTTTTTGACTCCTGGTATTTTATTAACCAGAGTTGAATCCCTGTGATTTATGGCTGTATAGATTTCTGAATGATCATATCTATGGAGAAAGCATATGGACTCTGCCAGAATTGATAGCAGAAATAATACCCCATGTTGCTGCAATTTCCCAAGAAACACATCGCACTGCAGCTGAACTCACTTTAACCATATAATTTACATAAAAGGAATGAACATTGAACAAATGATGTATTAAATAAAGTTCTATGTGTTTTTTTAATATGCTTTATGCGCTACCTTTTCACCTGGTGGTTAGAAACCGAATAATTAATTTTTTAAAGATTTTTTTTCCATTTTTTTCATAAATAGCATCTGTAAAAAGTTTCAACAAAAAATGTGAACAGGAACATTTCTACGTAAGTCTGATGAGCTTCACTTTAATTATAAATGCACTATATTTAAGATTACTGTCAGAGGATGCAACCTATAATCGTCTTTCTCCAATTCATGTTTTTCTACCACGCCATATTTTAACCCACTTAGCCGCTTAAAAACAAATTTTTTTCTTATAAAACCAATTGGCTAAAGTTTGCTTTTAATTTTTAATAAGAAACCATGGAAATATAGAGATGGAAAAACACTGTGAGCATTGTTAGAGAATGTTTCATACTGCTGCAAAGCATTTCCAATTACTATAGCCACCTTTAAGGAAAAAAAATGTTACATTTATATTCTCAAATTTTCAGAATTAGTAGAAGATATGAAAATGTAATATTTTTTTTCGATGCAGATAAGAACATTTTTATATATGAATGAATACTCAATAAGTATTATGCATTGATGCAGGCATACTATATGGCATTAATCCTATGGAAGCAAATATTTCTGATTTATTATTTTTAAAGGAGCTGAAATGTGTAATTATTTTTATCAAACTGCAAGTAAAGCAAGACTTGAATGCACGAATTAAATTATAAAATAAGTATGTTAACTAAAAATCGTATAAAATATTTTCAAGAATTTAACAGCATTTTTATTTCTACAATTTGATCACGAAATTAAATTTGTAGACCTTTGCTTTTCATAAAAATATATTTTCAGCGTGGATCCAGCTTAATTTTCACAGTTTATTAACTTGAGTACAATTGATTCCTTTATATATATTCTATATATGCATTCAATATCCTTCAGTAATTGTAACAATATTAATTAAGTAATCCAATTTAAAATATCACTAGTCCATACATTTTTCATAAGAAATGCTATATTACTAGTAGAGATATTAAACTGTAAGAGACCCTAAAATATCACCAAACAAAAATTTTTATTCTCGAATTTTCAACTTTTTCCAACAATAACGTAGATTCATTTTCGAAACAAAATAGGTCACTCGAATTCTATTGAAACTACAACAACTCACAAAACGAGTCATTTCAAATTCCAATTGCTTTTGAACTTGCGTTCAATTACTTTGGTCTTTATTTGGTTGTAATTAATTTCCATTTCCTTATAGGAGAGTGTCTTCTGAACTGTACCTGGACTCTTTAATGAAGCCACGAAGAAAAAAGGATGTTGTAATTCCGCCGGTAGCATTCTCTACGGATTCCGTTTTCCGAGACATCCTTTATCGGAAATAACATTTACCAACAAAACTTCTTCTCGGAGGCAAGTTCCTATGCAAATGAG
Organism: Argiope aurantia; assembly: GCA_026543865.1. Lineage (NCBI taxonomy): Eukaryota > Metazoa > Arthropoda > Arachnida > Araneae > Araneidae > Argiope > Argiope aurantia. The sequence continues at coordinate 974,090 of JAPMOR010090133.1, forward strand.
TTCACTTCAAGTTGTTTTGGTAAACAGAACCATTTGCTTTCCTCCAACAGAGACGCAAATCTATCATTACTAGAACAAGGGTAGTAGTTTACTGTCGGACTCCTTCAAACCGTTTAAGGAATGCGATAAATGCTGTTTCTGGGAATAAAGCTCTTGAAGGCCAACCACATTTTTCTGTCTAGATCAAACGGTGGATAATCCGAATAATCTGTCTGGATAAAATGGTGGGTCTTCAGTTAAATATTTTGTACTCAAAAGCTTAAGGAATGATATTTTTTTTAGAAATAATATTTCAACTTATTCGATTCAGAAAATGAAGGTAAATATTTAGGTGCTTTAGGACATTACTTTTTTTTAATTATCTCGAGTAGGGAAGAGAAAATGGAACGAAATCAATTTACTTAATTAATTTATGTTAATTATGTTAATATTTCATTTTGATGCAATATAAGGGTTATTTGGAAACGGACTTTGTAATGTTGAACAATTAGCAGATAATGCGGACGACACCTGAGTTATTTTATATGATATCACAGTCGCGACCCACATGACAAATGAATCTGCACATATTATCTAATATTTAACTACACATTATCTTGCGTTATATAGTGAATTCACGAATATATTTTTTCCTGGATATGTGCAATGTATTTTGAAATTAAAATGACGAAGCTCATTTGATGTGTGTGACGTAAACAGAAATTGAGCCAATGAGTGCTTTGCTGAAAAGAAATTAACCATATATGAACTATTAGGAGAATACACTTAAGGATCAAATACCTAGGCGAAACGCCATTAATAAAATTTTTACATCACATTAGATGATGATAATTGAATCGTAAAAAAATTTTATTTGCCACAGAATCATATTAGCTATGGATATTTAAGATGCTTAATGGTATCACGATTCTCATAATAAAATTTTATTTTGCCCCAGAATAACATTAGCTATGGATATTTAAGATGCTTAATGGCATCATGATTCTCATCCACACTATAAGATCACTCAACAAGAAAATATTTGGTACAGAACATAAGAGCATCCAAGAAGAAATTTTAAGAGCAACAAGAAAATACAGAATGCAATCAGAAGAACAAACCCAAAAATGTAAGATTATAAATGAAATTCCATTTTCATATTATAATAGGATTCCTTGTAAAGTTAGAGACACATTCAGATGAAAATTATGGAAAATTACTAGATGAAACCACATGGGTCAGGCTTCTACACCTCATCAGTATAATGATATCTGACTTGCAGCAGAAAAACTTACTTCGTAATAAAATTTCATAGCATTGAATTGATTGTAAAATAAAAACCTGTGAAAACTCCGGAGGAAAAGAATAAATGACACATACTCCCTTGTAAGTTCAAAATGACAAACAGATAATTTTATAAATGTAACTTTATTTATTGATCGCTTATAAATTAAAATAATATTTTCCCCTTTCGCATATCATCCTCTACCTTCAATTAAACATCAAGAATTGAAGGATAAATCTAAAGCAGCATTTTATCTATTTGTAATTCTGTAATTTACTTTCGAATGATGGCAGAGTTTAGATTTCCTGTATTAAATTAATAAAGATTCGAAATGGAAAACTCGGCAAGTGCGAAACTGAAAATCTTATAAGGAAGCGAAAAACCAATTTCAAGCCAATATTGATATTGCATTTTCCATATCAGTCTGATTTACTTCGTTTACCCCAGGAATTCTCGGGGCAGCCCTGATGGAAATTATTATGTGCTTCAGGACACAAATCACGGTATTTATGTCACTGTCGACATATGTTTAAACTTTTATTTTCATCTACATGGATATTTTAGGGTTTTCCAGGCTGAAAACCCCGGTATTTATATTTTGCCACGGAAAAGAGTTTTGTGCTTAATATTTTTTCTATTTTCAAGATTCAAATATTAAATACCAACAGGCATTCATCCTTGAAAGTTAACACAACTACCTCATATGCTACTGTAAGTGTACCTAAAAATAATAGTTGTGCTTATCAAACTAAAAAATATAGTTTTACACCATTTCACTTTCATGACAAAATACCACAATATTTCAGTTTTGACGAAAATGTAGAGAAAACATTTCGTCCAAATGAAAGTACCTAGTCATTTCTTTTTTCGCGGATCAAATGGTCTACAAGAGCACCATTAAAGATAGTACGCCATTTTTTGATATTTAATGTATTACATTTTCCAGCTTACTATATGGTTACCTTTCTATAAATAATTTTCTTTTATTACCATGCTTCCATTATCAATGTTTAATTGTTATCACTTTACTCACATGTTTTCTTACATAATTTTTTTTACATCTCCTGTCAAAGTTTTGTCCTCTAGGAATATTTAATAATAGAAAACAATTCAATAAAAGAATTTGATAAAAAGAAAAAAAATAGCATCAATATATAACATGATTTAAAAAATATTATCTCTTATGCCCTTCGAGTTCCATTCAGCTATTCCCCATTTTGTTAATATAGTTATAAAATAAAAAAGAGATATTGCGACATAGACTACATAAAAAGAAGTTGATTTACGTTTTGATTATAATCTACCTTTAGATTTACGTTTTGATTACGTTTGATTAGATTTTCGACTACGTTTTTTATTTCCAAGAGACTAATCAGTATCGTTATTGGCGATTAGTCGCTCGCAACTGGCACTAGAGATAAGGGCTATATCTCTATTTGGTTCATCGTATAATAAATTGTTCTTTTATATTTCATAAATGTGAGTAAATTTTTTACGGTTTTTTTTTCTTTTACATAATTTTGCTTTCAACAACTTTTTATAAAATATAATAATTACAGTCTTTGATGGGCAAATTGTACCCTTTTCTACTTTTTCCAATCTTCTCTTTCCCCGACCACCAATTCAGTCATTTTAATATTGCATTTTAATTTGTTCATATTTGTTTTTGATATTTTAAAGGTTTGGATATTTTTAATAACCTGCAGTTTTAAAAATTCTACTTTAAATATACGAGAGTAAATCGTAAGTATATTAGGTTGAGCGAGGAAACGTCAGCCTTTAGTTCGCCTCATTATTGTAGGTCGAGTTACTCCATAATAATCTAGTACTCCTGTAGAAAGCAATATCATTATTTTGATTTGAATTTAATAAACCAGCAGGAGACTGAATAGTAGCCCTCAGGCGCGCGGGGCCTTTCGTGGGTTATAATGATGGTTTCGGCTTGCATTCCCTTCTTCTCGGCTGGGTTGGTTTGACCTAAACGCTACCAGCGTGCTGGAGACTTGGTTGTTCTTTTCCCCCACCCCTCATCCCTTTTAGCCCTTACACCCTTCAGGGTAAGCGTGCTTGGTGTGGGTCTCTATTTTACTATTAAATAAATATCTGCATATTTTTCTAATACTGGATGGTCTCATCCACATTTTGCTATATTCTCCGTCTTAAGGTTTAAAGGATGATGAAACACCTAGTATTATCTTGTAATTATGAACCAGATACAAAAAATATTATCTCATTCTTTACATATTAGAGATTTTACCTATTAAGAAGTTATAAATTTACATTACTAACCCACCATCACCTCTGGTTTTTCACTTAAGTTTCACATTCATTTCACGAATTCTTTAAAGGGTAATTACGAATAGATACCAATTCACATCATATTAGGTAATATCTAAAACTTTCTCAGGGGGTTTCAGCCTTATATATCCGAAGAAAATAAATTAGAACTTCATTGCTTAGACTAATTTTTTGAAGCGTATTTTTTCTTGCGTTCACATTTAATGCCTTAGCCTTTTAACAGCCGTATTCTTGTATCATAAGGATATAGAATCATCGCCTCTGAAAATTATAAGCTGAAATTAAATAATTAAAAGATGTTACAATTTGATACAAAATTAATATACAATTCAACAAATACCTCAAAGCAATCAATAAGAACATTTCCGAAATGTATGTACTCATATAATTAGTTAATAAAAAAGCAAAACAGTTAATGGGGTTTTAAAAAAGCAAATATGGGGAAACTATTATCTTTCTTCAATCAGAAATTAATACAGACATTATTCAATATTAAAATTTGCCTCAAGGCTTGAATAGCTATTCATTCAAGGTATGAATAGTAAATATAGCTTTCAGATCCATTTTAAAATCAAACATTACCTTTTAATCAAGATTTATAAATAACTGCATGCTTAAAACGATAATATGAATCCTTTTCGACATTCCTAAAACCTACCGGCACATTTAAGCGAAAAGTCGAGAATATTTACTATCCATATATTAATGTCAAATTTACAACTAATGGAATGAATTGAATTGCAAATTGAAATGAAGATGAACATGAATATTTAAAACATGCATATCAACATGAATATTAAACATGAAAGATAAAAATGTTTAACATGCCATTGCATAAACAAATATTTGTAGGTTAATTTTTACAATAAATAGTAGTTAAAGTCTTAAATATTTAATTGAATAGCTTTTGAATACATATTTAATTCTGAAGCAAAAGTAGCCTTTACCATTTAAAGTGGCTGAATTTTTTGATCTAATTAGAAAGAGTATACAGTTACACACACAAAAAAAGCCTCACTTAAAAATTATGAAACGTTAGTTTCAAAATAATGTAAATAGCTTTCATTTAAGCAGCTTAATACTTTCACAGAACATAAATTTTGGAAGCAGTTCTAATCCACATAGAAAATACGTACGGCAGCGTGGCCCAAATTAATTAATTTTTTGAAGATCAGGTTCATTTTCCAGAGAAAAAAATTCTCATTCTCGGATTAGTTAAAAAAAAATAAAGCTAAAAAAATTATATCAGACATCTGTTACTGACACTGACAAAATGCTCATTGAACGATATACTGTTAAACATTCGTCAAACCCCTAGTGGAATTTTTCAGCATGGTATGAAAATGTCCACGCGTTCATTTGCAGCTGACTGCTAATGCTTATTAAGATCGATAAACCGTTCAAATAGGTTTCCGTCAGCAACAAAACCCTTTTTCTAGCATAATCCTTTCTTATTTTTTTCATTCCCAATGGAGAATCTGGCCAAATACTTTGATGACCATCATCAGAAACGTAACGACTTAGAAACCTCTTTTCTTGCTGGATGGGAAGATTGTGGATTTCTTTCTGCAAGATAAAATTGTTACTCTGTAAAGCTTTATTATTCAGCTGAAATAGGTTTTCTTACATTAATAAAATAATTCTTATTTTTATTCCCTAGAAGTGGTGTCTTGGTGGCTTTGTGGTAGAATTTTGGATTCAGCAAGATGACGGTTACATGCTCGAACCACAATTCCACCGAAGAATGGACTTATATATGGTTCTAATATGGTCTTAACTCGCCTTCGTGGTTCATGCGTTGGCATAAAACGTTACAGCTTATTGACAGAATCCTAGAAACAAGATTGGAATATAACGCTTCGAATCTCGATCCCATGCAAGATTCATCTTTTATGTGGACTTGGTGCCTCCCAAATTTTTCTTCTAGTATCAAACCATGTTGTGTCTAATGTTATATGAAAGTTCCATTTTGGTGTGTCTGTTCATTTTCATCATTTGTTCTCGATTCAAAAGTACGAGAGCCATTTCAAGATAAATAGTGCGTAACTTCAAAATGCACAGTTTATATGTTAAATCAAATCAATTTATTTTCTGTTAATGATTGTGCATATATTTAATTAAAAAATATCATTAAACTCGATTTTTAAAGCAGGTAATTAATGCTGAAGTTTATCCTTTTCTGTGTTTTCACTTTCAGAAAATTACCACTAACCCTCAACAATAAATCTGGCTCACTTAAACATTTTTCTCGTGCTGTCACAGCTTCATCATTCTCCAGAATCCGTCTGTGCATTAAATTGCGCAACCGAGCTCGCTCTGTATCTATTCTTGATGGCCCCATGGCGTGAAATTGTAATTAAGCTTAGCTGAGTCCTATGAAAAATGGTTCGTTTTAAAGATGAAACTGCTTCTTGGAAGAAACTTCCTTTATTTGACACGCATTTGAAAGAAAATCGTAAATTCTTTTGTTTTCTTGTGCCTGAAGGACGCGCATGTGGATGAGATGTGGAGCCATCAAATGGTCATCACTTCACCCTTACATAAAATGCAGTTGTTTAAAGAAATCCACGGGCAACAAAAATGAAAAGATGGCAAAGAAAAGAACCGGAGATGCTTTTTTTATAACCCCACCCATGTTATTTTATTAATGTGCGTAACTAAAACATTGTGCTAATATTTTTTCTGTACTTTCTCTCTGGTTTTCTATTTTGCTATTTTGCTTTTCTATTTTGCCCAAAAGTGCAGGAAAATTAAAATATTAGAGATAAAAAAATATATATAAAATATATAAAAAAATATGTTATTTGATGAATATCACTGTTTTTCAGTGAAATTTATTTGTTCTTAAAACGAAAATTATATACTTTGTGAATAATGTTTTACAGATTATTTCGCACAAATTTTTGTATAAGATATGAACACGATTTCATGTTTTACAATTTTGAGTTATTCTGGTAGTTCCTATCTTTTGCTTTCTGTATTTTTGCTCTCTGTAAAATAAACAGCCAATGAAATAATATCAATTTTAAACAATTTTTCGGTAGCATATAGATTTTCACGATTGTATGGCATATTTGATCTCCAAACATGAAGCTTTCTTAAGGAGGAGGGTTTAGGGAAGATTATCCATATATTCAAGAAATTTTCTTGTTGAACTTTCGTAATTAAGCTACAATATTCATTTTAGCATGCTCAAAATTTTCTTGAGTTGATATCTCATCTAGTAGAGAATAAAACATTATATTGTTAAAATATACAAATATTCATTTCATTCTCAATTTAAATTGAAATTCATGATGAATAACCTTCAATAATTTTGGTGAGAAAATTTGAATCTGTAGCGTTAAAGCGTTAAACAAATAATGTTATCTCTATATCGATCAAAAGACAATAAATGGAAATAACAAAGCAGATAAAGCAATAAAATACGTTAAAACAAATACAATAAATATCGATAGATATACTGAACAATTTAGCTCATTTAATTAATTGCAATCATTGGCTTCATTAAAATGCTTGTAAACATGCTTCGAAAAGGAACTGAAAATTTTCATTTGTGTTAAGAAATTTATATCTCAAATATATATTTTATAGATTTTTAACCTCATTAATTTTTCGAAAAATGAAATTAATGAGGTTAATTAATTTTTTGTGTGTTGACAAACAAATGAAAGAATTCTTTATTTGCATTCAGATTATGTTTTTATAAAAAATTTATTTTTTATTGTGTTTTTTTTTTTTTTTGGTTTCATTCTTTTACTGGCTTTTTTTATTGTATTTTTAATTTTTTAAATGAGAGGAGTTTTCTATCAGACTGTTTAAAGATGTCAATTTTTAAGCCGAATTGATATTAAAATAAAAAAAGAAAACAAAAAAAAATTAAAACATGCTTTTATTTGTATAGAGAAAGGAAGATTATTTCTTTTAATAAAAATCTGAATCTTCTTTTTTTCTCAAAAACTAAGTGATTAAAATAAATTTTTAAAGCTTATGGAACTGAAATAAATACACTTTTGTTACATATTTTAATATTTAATGAATGTCTGAGAATTTTATTTCTTATACATTGCCGTTCTGTTTCTTTGTAATTTTGTTTTTAGTACTTCACACTTTATGGAATTGTATTAATATTTTTACTATTTAGCCTATAATGTATTTATTAATTTCTTAATATGATTTATAATTTAATATTATTATTTATTCATTATTATTATTTAATAGTTATTTATTAATTTAATAAATATTATTGCATGTTACAATCCTTTGAACGCTTACTTTAAAAGCTTCAAAAGTTTTCTATAGATACTAGGTGTAATGGAATTTTATATATCATGCTGAGTACGATACATACAATAATTGCAACTGTCTTGTACTGTTGTAAATTTATATTCCCCTTATAGACTGTTGTGCATCTTACTTTTTCTTTTACATAACTTTATATTTGCATAAAATGCCCAACAAGAGTGTTGTAATACATTCGCGATATGGTTTAGCTGTCAGAAAATAGAATAATAGTTTGGCTCTTACGACGCCATTCTGTTTAAAAATAAATTTCTTCTGTATGCCTGAACTACTTTTAAAATCAAATTTTGTAATAATTGTAAAATTGTTTACTAACTATACAGGGTGTCTCAAAAACCTTGACCGCGGCTTTTATTCCTTAAATATTGATCATAGACATATACTACAAATTACAAAGTTGCGTAAAAAAAGGTGCAAAATATTATGAAATCGATTAAAATTTTCAGGGGATTAAACTTTAAAAAATGCAAAATTTAAATTTTTATACGGACCTCGTATAAAAAATTCCCAGTAAGTAAAATGTGCCCCATCTTTTAATAAGGTCATATGCAAAATGTCATAATTTTATCATTAAAACTCTCAAAGATATGTTAAAACAAAGTTGGTGAAGGGTCAATCACAAATTAAAATGCAATTGTTTACAGCTCTTCAGTGCAGATGACTCGACGCAGAAATGCATCATAAGAAAATTAAATATGTTTCATATCTTTAGTTTTAAATACAAATTTTAAAATCTATGCTTCCTGAAAAATACTTTAAAATTTTATATCATGAATTGCAGAATATAACTTAAAAATAGCACAGTCAGTGAACTTGTAAAAAATCTTATGTAATCTTTCCTTTAAGTTATTATTTCTACGTTTTTAATAATTGTGAACCAATAAATGGTAAAATTATTATTTATTTATTAAATCGTTACTTTCTTTGTTAATTTGTGTACGACCCCTAAAACACGAGCATCCGAAATGATTTTTTTCTTTTTGCGAACTTATATCCAGGCATCGAAAAGTCGTTTAAGTCAGAATTCATGTTGTTTCATATCTTTGAGTCTTTTTGTGATAAATAAAATACAGAAATTTCGTACATGACCTTATTAGAGGATGCAGTACATTTCGCTCATTCGGAATTTTTTTGTACGGTGTCCTTATAAAAATTTAAATTTTTATTTTTTAAAGTTTAATCCCCTGAAAATTTTAATCAATTTGATAACATTTTACATCTTTTCTACGGAACTTTGTAATTTACAGTATATGTCTATGATCAATATTCAAGGAATAAAAGTCACTGTCAAGGGTTTTGAAACACCCTGTATAGTTAAACACTCTGTACATATGCGACTTAAATGATAATTAATAATGTGTGATTTAAATAATAAAATATCCAGGTTACCTGTCCAAATAAGAGGAATATTTTCAAAAACTTTTATTGACTTAATGTAAAATACCCATTTCTTTTCAAATTAGTATATTTCTCTCTTGAAGATATATTACTTTTTGCATGTTTGTCGACAATCGCTTAGTTTTGGTGTTATATTCAATTTCAGGGAGAAATACAGATTATACAAAGGAATAAAATTTTGCTTTTTACAAACTTGTTTTTTTTATGATATTCGTATTGCATTTTTGATATGATTATTAAGCATATTTTTCATTTGGTGATTAAATTTTTTGAAACAAAAAATATGTATAGAATGCATAAAACAGTGAGGAAGGAAAAATTAGTATACATATATTGATAACGATTGGATGATCGTTCTTTTTTTAATTTTCTAAAGTATGATACGACAGTTCTGCTACAAATCATTTCAGTACTCATAAAATCTAAAACATCTAAATCCCTTACAAATATTATTAAATTTCCTTTAATGCAGTTTTAGTGTATTTTCTCAAAACCAGATGGCATTCGTTACTCTTGTCGATTTGAAATTTAATTGATATAAATTTAGTGAGAATGCGTTTATAGAAGCACTGAGAAATAAAAATAAAAATAAACCACTTCTACGTGCTTTCTAGTGCATTTTTTTGTATGTGTTATTAAAATAAGTAAAAAAAAATTACTTCGGAGTATTTCATATTTCTTTGGCTTTTTGGAACAAATTGAAGCATTGAAGTACACCATTGAAAAATGTCACACTTTCTATTTCACTTGTTTCTTTGTTGTCATTTTATTGACAAAATTTTGATAACTTAAGAAATACATGCTTCATTTGTTTCAGAAAATCAGGTATTTTGTTGCACTTAAGATTATTTAGTTCCGTTATATTTACGTCGTGTTTCAATACTATTTTTAAGAATTTGTTTTGAAAATGTTTAAAAATTCTTTCATTTCTTTGAAAAATTGGGTTTGAATTAAATCCCATCATTTACAAGAAGTGTTCAGATCAAATATCTCATACAAAGGACAGGGTATAAAGCTAAGCATCCTCCATTCTTTTATTTGTGTGACATTAAGTTGCACGTAATAAAACTTTTCAAACCCGCCACAAAAGACCGTTAAAGTAAGAACTGCAATTTGCAGTCAGTCTCCAAAAGAATGGGCCACTATCTTTTGTAATAACCCAAAAGTATGAAAGAAGCGGATAAAGTATTGGAATTATACTTCCAGGAGGGAACGGGATATTTTAGCATTCGTTAATCCTAAGGCTATAAATTTATTTAGTTTTGCAAGTGTTTTTCTTCATTGGAATCAATACTTTCTCTACCTTTCGATTTCTCTATCGTGACCCATCTATTTGGTTAAAGCTTATTTCGTTTACTTTCTTTATTGATCATCGTTCTATATATGTCTTAAAAACTGTTATTAGGTATGGATGATTTCCTCTGCGACATGCGTCTGAGTTTATCCAAAATTTATTCGAATATGGGTGATGTAATTGGGTAGTTGAAGAAGTTCTTAGCCATTTGTAACTGCTAAACGATCAAAACGGGTGAGGCTTATATGCTATCATTTTCTTCCTTTGTAGTTTAGTTTTTCTCTCAAACATGGAAAATACATGGCTCCTTAAAATGTTTGTACACTTTGAATCTGCGAAGAAAATGTTTTTACCTGGTATTGAATACAAATATGAAGTCCAGTATTCTTTCTTATAACCTATACTTTATTTTTTCGTATCTCTGGAAAAAATCGACTTTATTTTATTGGGTTGTTCGGAAAGTAATTTCGTTTTTTTTTTTTTTTTTTTTTTTTTTTTTTTTTTTTTTTTTTTTTTTTGTGGAAATGAAAGACAGTTTTCGTATAATAAACAAATACTTTATTAAATTATATATTGGCCGTTCTGGCCATCTTTCTGGTAGTAGCATAATTCCACACTCATAAAATTTTTGGTCTTTGCTGCCAAAAAACTGATCAAGGTGGTTTTTGACCTCCTCATTTGAGGTGAAGGTTTTACCGTCTAAAAAATTTAGCGAACCAGTTCTGGCACTGGCGTACTGTCAACACACCTTCTCCATACACATCGGTCCATTTCTTTCTGGCTTGAACAGCATTTTTACCCTTTCTGTAGTAAAAAAGTAAGATATGTCGAAAATGCTGATTATCTCTCTCCATATTTAAAAGGGCACCAACCAAAAACTACTGCGTAGAATTAATTGGAATTTTTCACACACAAGCCTTGCTATATGAACTCTCAAAGCATATAAAAATTATACGGCTTAAATGTGAAGTTGGTGCAAAAAAATACAATTAAATCCTCTGTCGGGAAAAAACGAAATTACTTTCCGAACAACCCAATATTTTTAAAATAAAATTGAAAATGCAAGAAAGAGAAGATAAAGCTTGCCACAGTTTGTGGGGCAGTGTTCTCATATTGAAAAGTTATTGAATAAACTCATTAGTAAAATTGTTGTCTATCACTTTTTTATTTTTGAACTTAGGGCGAAGTTTTACAGATAGTTTGGCTTTAATATTTGTTTGCTTACTTCTTTATATTCTATTTATCATTTTAAAGTACTTTGTAGTCTCAAGGAAACAATAAAGATTATTGGAAAAGTGATTATTTTTCACCGCAGAGGGAGAAAATCAACTGAGAATATCACTGAAATTGTGAATTTTTCTCATTCTACAGGGAAGTACACGGTAATATGCTATAACGGAGGAAATCAAATCGGAGACAAGTCCAGAAAGGTCGTCCAGCAATGTGAAATTTAATGTAGTAAACGGTTTTTGATTAAAATGAAAAAATGACGAACTTTATTTGAAGAACTGAATTGGAATAGCAAAGCATGGTGGTACAAGCGTACTTTCGTAGGAATGTATGTCAACATTAAATCTAAATAATTTGGTATTTATTAATGCGATAAAGAATCAAGATCTTTATTTAAAAATTTAGAGGGCAATTAAAAACTATCGTCACAAATTTGGGTACTAGAAACAGTTTTGTTTTCGTTTTATAGCAGGATAACGTCGAGTACTGTAAAGGCGATCTTATACGGGAAATAAAGTGCTTGAAAGAAACACTCAATGGTTTACATGGTGTTTTTAAAAGAATATCAGAGAAATGTCTACCAATGCTGAGGATAAGATAAAATTTACGACTTTCAAGGCTGACATCTTAATGCTATATATATTGAAGAAGTTTCCTCCATTCCACAAAACAGGAATTAGAAATCTGATTAATCTAGTTCTCTTCATCGAATTAATCATTTGGATAATGATTTCTTGGAAAAATTTTTGCATTTGGGACGGATTTTATTTGCTGATGTACAATTGTGCATAGCTATGGATGTGTAGATCTGCCTTTTTGATGATACTAAAGTAGCAAGGAAACAATATTACAGATTCGTGTTACGAATTTAATATTGTTACTAATCTAATATTGCCACATATTGTCTTAACTGGTGCAAATTTTATATGGGACGTAATAATAATAAAACAATTGGAACAGTTCTTGACCAAGTAACTAAAAGCATAACTAACTTGTTGTGTCTCTAATATTTCTTTAGAGATTGCCACTGGTGAAAAAACAAAGACAAGGGAATTCGAATGAGGACCTAGAAAATTTCACAATAAAATCGATGTAGTTGATATCATTGATACATGCATTTCGCGCTGGATTTTCTTCAAAATCTTAACTTTATTTTCGACCTAGAGAAGAAGGAAATGCAGATATAAGTAGCAGTAACTATTTTAATCTAAACTAATACACCGTACTTAAAGTTATGCCCAGTAATCACAAAGGGTAGGAATATAGTACTAGCGAGATCAAAATGTTTTACCCAAATATTTTTTGAAAGTTCTGAACAATTCATCTATGAATTAATTATTTTCCCTCTGCAAATAGCCCAGAATGGTGTCATTGTGGAGAGAAAACTCGCTGATTTGAAAAAGAATACCATTCCAGTTCGAGTTCTTAATTTGGACAATATACCCAAGACTGCAGGCTAAGAAGTTCAATTTGCAACAAGTAGACCAATAGTGGATAACGTCACTTATATTCAAGAATTTTCTAAGGTACGCCATCTCCTAACGACCTTGAAGAATATTTAGATTTAACGGAGAGCTGTGAAAAGATATACGAAAGTTATTTAAAGAATTTCTGATATTTTTTTATATGGAACGTTGAAGTTAGCGGCTGTAATATGACACAGAGTAAAATTAATGAAGGTGATATCCATCAATCAATGATATTCAGTATGCTTTACACGGAACGCAGTGGAATTAGAAGGAAAATTACAGATCTGGAAGGAAATCAATGATTACAGATCTGAAACTTCTGTTGCCAGTTCAAACTTTTCTCGGCATTAGAGCTATGTTTGCCGCTCAAAACAGGATCTTCTAGAGAAAGAATCAGCGTTTACGGTGCTGGATTTCGAATTTTTATCATATCACCTGAAGATTTTGAAACAGCTAGCTATATAGTCAATAATCTCCTTAAAATTAATGAGCCATCCAATTGGAACATAATTAATTGAACTGAGAGAGAGTTGACCACCTGTTTGTCTGCATGTTCACAAGCATGAAAACGCGATAATTCAATAACTCAAATGCGCGTTGACTTAAATGGATAAAAACTGGTATGTGATTTTGTGACCATAATTCGAATTCTGTGTCAAATTTTGGTATCAATCGGTTGCAAATGTTATATTCAAAATAAAAATTCGGTTTTTTAGTACTTGTAATTCCGGTAATTAATCGCTAGAAGTCGCACTCTGATATGCCTTTTTGTATCTATTTTTCGCCAATGGAAAGCGTCTAATAATACCCAAATACATTTATAACAGAGTATACGAGAAACTTTCGGGGTGACCACTCCAGTTGATTATTTTTTCACATTCGAAGCACATTGTTAAAAAAATTCGAAATCGAGATTTTGACGACTTCCCTATCTCTGAAAAACAAATTTTTGAACCATGTCTGTCCGCCACTCTGAGAGGACATGTTTTGAACTAGACTGAAGAAAGCTGGTCTTAATACCTGTTTGCCGATTTCCATCAAAGTTTGAAAGAAATCCATTCACATAACTACAAGGAAACATTAAAGGCAAGGTAAATAAAATTTGATACACAAATACAGCATCTAAAGAGTAATCCGTATGAAATATTGAATCAAATCCATTTAAAGGTCCACCGTTTGTTGGTCTCTACATTCGAATGCGTCAAATACGATATTTCAAAAACGCAATAACTTTTATAAATGAAATTTGGACGCATATAGAGTGTATATGTTTTTAAAAGAAATTTGGTTTGCATTTAAAGCATTTAAGCTTAGATCCATATAAAACTACTACTAAACGTAACGAACTTAGATAAAAGAAAATTGATAATGTGTTTTAGCATCTAAAGTCTATATCCTTATGAAATGTAGAATTCATTCCATCAAAAGATTATCCATAGTTTGTCTTTACTTTCGCATGTATGCAAACGCAGAAATTTAAAAAAAATGCGATGATATAGATAAATGAAATTTCACATGAGATCTTGTTAATGAATATGCAGTTTGGCGACAATTTTGATTTCAGTTGGTCGGGAAAAGGGTATACAAATCGTATTCAATTTTCCTTCTATTCTACGACGCGCAGGACTATGCGAATTTCTAAAAATAAAATTTTGATCTGCATGGCATTCACGACCAATTACCAGTAAATCATGCAAGGGAAGAAGGAAGGAGGATAACACCTGTTATTAGAGAGCATACGGAAAAGTTGCGGGGCTGGTTGTTTCTTCGCAGAAGCCTGTGCAAATTTTTGCAAACCATTAGTGATATGTTAAGCCTTTAAAGCATCACTCCCTTCGTGATAATAATCTGGATCTCTAATCATCCTATGAAAGGTATTTCTCCCTTGTCTCATCATAATTTTATATATGCGTACTGAATAAGTGCTTATGGCGGATAATAAGAATAGGTATAACACAGTTCTTCCAAATGTCTACAGATCTTATCTTCTTTGTACTTGAAGTTTGGGGAAATTTCCTGTTTGTCCAAATAAGGATCTGGGGCATTTTGTTCTTTCAAAAAATCGATTTTCCACTTTTTGTCTCATAAAGTCGAGAATATCTCATCGATTACAGAAATGCATAATGTCTACATGTTTGAAATGTCAAAAAACATAAATTAACTTTCAAAAATGTAGTTAACTGACCATATATAGAAAGATATAGCGTTTTTTTTTTCTCTAATTTTTTAAATTCAAATTTTGGTGACAACTTTGCATTACAATCATATAAAATCGAATGGAACAATTTTTACAAAGATTATGCGCTTCTTAAAATCTATTTTTTGTGTAATTCTGCGCAGGAATATTACTTTTAGAGACTACTTATAATAAAAAACGTAACATATTTTTTTTCAGATTTTTGTTATATGATATTCAATATTATATTTAAAATTTTTATTATAAACATATTAATATGAAAACAAATTCGATGCAATTATTTAACCTATATTCACGTACTATGGTGATTTTTGAGAGATTTTATTCAGAATTAATTTACATGAGAGTACCTACATGCGTTTGAAGATTATCACATTACAACTCAAATTCGATTTGAAATAAAAAAATAAATATTGGGAATACGGATATGTTTTTGATGTTTTACAATAAAATCATGTCATTATTTCTACATATATTAAGTTTTATATCAGATATATGATTTTCTTGTAAGATATTTTTCTCTACTTACGCAAGAAATTTTGGCAGTTTTTACTGGCGGGAATTACAGTTCTTTTAACGCGCTATCTAACAAGAAAATCTAGCATTTTAATACTTTAGAAGTGATATAAAGTTTAACAATCAGTAAGTTCCATAGCATATTAAAGGGATATATGTAATAAGTTTAATTTTCCACGGAATAAAATTCAATGATTTTTCTCATTTCTTAAATTTAAAGATAAGAAATTGGTTAAAATATTTGTCGTGCGGGATTTTGGTTATTCCGACTCCCAACAAAACCTTATTACCGTAACTTTAACTGTTTCTGATTCATCTGCCGTATCACTTTCATAAGCCTTAAGGAAATACGAAGTCTGGACTTTTGTGGGGATAATTCCTGTTCTGAATGTATAAAAATCTAGCCACTTCCCTTAAATGACATTATTACCTTTGACCTCCAGACACAAATCACATCATTTTGGTTACTAATTATGATTGGATATGGTACCTTAAAAATCATGTCAAAATGAAAATTTCTTGTTAATTACTAAGACGAACGATAAAATATGTGATTCAACTGACAATTTTCCCCTTATTTACTAGTAAAATTAGATTCATGCAGTACTTTTTAATCAGAAAATTATCTAAAATTTTAATACATGATGGTAGACAGGTAGGTCTTTTCAATATTTACAATAATTTTAAGACAAAAACTATAACCTCGTCCGCGATAAAAGTAATCATAGTTTTTTTTACTTTGAATAAAGTTAGAAACAATCATCTATGTGTTATTGTTAACGTATGAAAACCGTTAAGGTGATATTACTTAGTTGGTCTGGAGTTTACATGAAATCTCTAGTAAAATGTTTTTGAACACTTTCCCAGGCTGCCTAATAATTAAATTGCTTTAGTTATCGTAAAATGAATTAATAATAGCAGCCTTCACTAGTGCATAGGCATCATAAAAGAAACGAGTAGATTATTTTTAATAAGTAAATTACATTTCACCAATCATCAGTTGTTTCTATTGACTTATTCCCATATGAAGCGAAACAATAAATAAATATGTTTAATTTTGTAGCAAATGACGGTACATTTTATCTACAATTATTACTAAATATTGCTAAAATTAGAATTATTACTAAATATACGTAATATTATTCATTACTAAATAAAATTATTATAACTACAGAGAATAAAATTGCCGCATGTTTCTTAATAAAAGTAGCTACTGATATTGTTGGGACATATATCTGAGTATTAATTGGTTACAGATCATGGTTAAAACAACATCAACTCATAAAAACATTTATCTTTTTCTAACCAAGATCTCTTTCTTACTTTAACAAGTGTCTTGCAGGTAATATGAAGATTTTGTAAGTAACGGGCATATTAACTAAGAAATATGCAAAAAATAAAAGAATTTTCGGCCCATTAATGGGTCGTCCCATTATTTTGCAGATTGCCTACATGATCTATACATTTTCGGATTTTCGAAGTTAAGCGATAATATATATAGCAAGAAATGAAACTGTTATGTAATAATTAAATTACATAATAATTTCATTATTATGAGATGAAAAAAATGTGAAACTTTTATGAAAGTCATTTAATAATAATAAAGAAATCGACTTTTCTCTCAACCTAATTTTTTAAAGTATGTAACTAGATGATTTTTTTTTGTTAAAACTTGTAAACTTTTATGAAACGTAGCAGCCTAATATTTTTGATTTTTTTTATAATAGGCTGAAAAAGACCTATGAAAAAAATCAATAAGTTAAGAGTCAAATGTATTTTGGAAATTAGAAAAAGCATGACTTGTGCTTTAGTTAATCTATATCTATATCTATACTTATAATAAAGCTCAATGTGTGTGTGTGTGTGTGTGTGTGTGTGTGTGTGTGTGTGTGTTGGCGCTCTACAGACCAGACCATTCAACCTACAGCTACCAAATTTGGCACGTGTATACCTTGGAGGCCGGGAATGTGCACCTGGGGGTTATTTTTTCGAATTTTTAACTAGAATTTTATTTATTTAAAAATTAAGCGAAATTTTGACATGTTTCTGCTATAACTGCCGAAAATATTACCGCACAAAAAAGATTTTTACATGAAGTTAAAGATAAAAAATTTATCTTTTAAATGATACTACTGTTTTAATCTTAAAATTAAATTTCTATTTTTAATGAATTTTTAAATAAATATTTTAACTATGTTTTTCAATAATTTTTTTCGTCAAAAATAAAAATGAGGATTAAGCACGTTTCGCATTCCTGAGAAAAAAATAGCTTTTTTCAAAGTGTTGCCATCACATTCATTAAAGCTCTAACTGAAAATAAATTAAATCTTTTTGGAAATGAAATCTGCAAAATTATAATTTTTGGCAAGTGTCTATAAGAAATGAAACAAATATGAAATATTATTTTTTCTAAAAAATAAATTCAAGAAAAATTCTTTTATGATCTTTTACACTCTATATATTATTAATCCAATAAATAAGTTTTATTTTAAGGCAAGTTTTGTTTAATATGAACAAGATATCCATTCAAATCATGGCCACACAGCTAATTTGTAAACCTTTAGTAAGATAAAGATCTGTTGCGACAAAAATCGTAAATATTTTATTTAAAAGTAGCAAACGATTATTTTAATAATTATAAATTTTATTTTGTAAATAGTTGTGAAATTCAGATTGGCAACAGTGATATTTTTGGAACTTTTAATTTGTTGTTTAAAAACGATGCTAGAATTTTGAATGAAAATAAGTTGATGTAAATTTGATAATATTATCTATAATGTAATAAGATTTAGTTTCATAATAAGTTTGTCTGCATTCTATTTTTGTTGACGCATGAACACAACAGATTTGCTAAAATGGTTTAAATAGAAAAATGGTTATATTTTATGTAACTTAATTCAATAAATGATCTAATAAATAACGAATTTTTGATTTTACATAAAGTTTCTGCTGTCGAAATCACGAATAACAAAATGCTCTTGAAACACTAATATTTTAAATAAAAAGAGTTAATTTCCATTCAACTAAATCAATCACTTAAACTGACTGATTTATGAAAATTTGAATATCACTATTCAATAAAAAAAAGGATAATTTTAGATTTTCCATCGATCGTTTCAAAAAAAATACGCCAATCAGCGCGCAGGTTTCTCAAGATTAATTGGCCTAAGATTATGAAAATGTTCAGTTTTTCTAAATTTTTAACATTCAAAACTTCAAAAATAAGTCTTAGTTGATCATGGAAAATAGAAACATTCATTCATTTATTTAAAATTTGGTGTGTCCAGAATATTTCTCAGAATATGATACCTTACTGTATTAAATTTAGACTTCATAATTTTCGAAATATATTTATAGGCCGGAACAAAATATTATTATTGATTTCATTTCAATCCTTTTGAAAGCAAAACTAAAAACTGAATTTTATGCTAAATCTGAGAAATTTTTGTTGAATTATTCTTTGAGATATTACATAAATTATGAAAAATATTTTGTAGTTCACATAAGACTTAAATACCGAGATATTCTGTTTGCAATACTCATATTCAATAATAATAGTAATAAATAAATAGCAATAAAGATGATAAATAAAATAAAACGCTTGGTTTTATTAAAAAATATCTTTATATTAATTGCAATTTCATCATTTTCACTTTAAATTAAAGTTGACGTTTTACCGGAAATGACAACAAATTAGCAAAATATATAGAGTAAATTGAACGAAACGATCTAAACAACAGTATAAGTTTGGTATGACTATCAAAATTTGAAGATTAAAATTGTTTTGTTTTAGAATCTATTAAGAGACCAGTTACTTAAAATATTTAATTGAAAATTGTAGCGAGCGGTAATATTGGCGAACCGGCTGGTCGCCAAAGGCGGCTAGTAGGAAATAAAAGACAAAGATCTAATTCAGACATGTATCAAATAATTTGTTTAAAATATTGCAGATAACTTAAGAAATATGTTATCTAGTTTCCATACGAGGCAATAAGTTTTGTTCCAATTTAATCTTTATATACTAAGAATCAAATGATAAATAATATGACATTTTCACTTTTTTCACATTCTGAAGCATTAAAAGGATTGATTATTCCTTAGCTAAGAAATTACAGAACATATTGAGAAATTGTTACACCAAATTCGAATAAAAAATATGCATTGGATTTCGACTTATGTGGATTTAGTTTGCAAGAAGATATTATCAAAATTTAGAATTTGAAAAGTAGCATTTAAATATATAAATATAGCATTAAAACAAAAACTTTGTTATTATAAAAATCAATATAAACGCTAAAAGAATAAACACAAAGAAAAAAATTCAAAGAGTTTTATAAAAAAAATCTATTCAAAAATTAAGAATAGTTAATAAAAAAATATATTATCCAAAAATGACTTTTCAACCAATTCGCCTATATCAACATTTTAAATTTCATCTATAACAGCTTTTAAAAGAGTTGGGTGCTTTTAATTTTTTCGATTGTATATATTTAAAAAAAACATAATGAAATTTGCGAAATGAGAAAGAAATCTATTTGAACTTTTCAAAGGAATTAAACAAATGGTATCTTTCTACCAAGCTCATTTCTGAAATTAACAATATTTATGATGGTGACATCATTCAGATCTTGATTGCTTTTAGAAAAGACTCTATTCAGACATCAATGAAAGGATTTCTCATTCTCATTATCATTTTGAATAAAGCTAGTCTGTCTTGCTTTTAAATACTAAAGATCTCCATTTGAAAGGTAATTGAGAAGTGCATACGAATGTCATTATGACAGCCATTTGTTCATCTTGCATCAAATTTGCGAAGCGCTATTAAGTGCTGTTTGTTGACCAAGTTCGCCTGTCTTTGATAAATATTTTACAAAGAATCAACGAAAATTAAGGCATTTTCAAAGACTGAGATGCATGTGTTTGAAGCTGGCAGTAATTACTAACTATTTCTTAAATCGTTTTTAAAATTTAGAGAGTTAAATAATATTGATGAAACAGCGTTTTGATTTTGATTTCATTATATTAATGTCAATTGTAAATGCTCAGCAAACGAATATACAGCATCAGAATTTAGTATTCTCTTTAAATTGCTCAAATATACCATATGAAAGTAATGTTTTTTAATCATATTTATATCCAAGTTGGATTGCATGTTTTATTGCTTTATACAGAAAACAATCATATTTGTCGTTCGTTTCAGCCTTTAGATTGCGTGTAGATGAAATCTTAAGATATCTTTTAAAATGGAGATAAAGGAAAGAAATTCATTAGAATTGTACTTCTTTAAATTTCTTATCCTATTCCGATAATAAATAGTATTTTTTGAATTAGAATTAAAAAAAAGTTTCTTTACATAGTTATTGCTTTATACATGTAGCAATAGTCCCCCTTTTTAATCTTTAGTTTATGGGGAGATGAAATTTTAAAATAACCTTTGAAAATGGATATTAATTAAAGAAACTGTTAAGTTCTTTTTCGTCTTTTTAATTCATAGAAGAATCAGATCTGTGGTTCCTTTCGACTGACTTTGGATTACTTATTCTTGTCTTGGCTGCTCTCATATACAATAAATCTACTCATCATACACGGGGTGATACAAATAAGCAGAGTACTACTACATAAAAGGTTGTTAGTTTTGTACGGAAAATGACTAATAAATGTTGTGTAATGACAGTAATGCAGAATTGGGAGCAACCTGTAACAGAGAGAATGAATCAACGTCTGTGATGTACATGAGAAAGAAAAACACACTCATGAGGTGTTACAAATAAGCGGGCACATATTCACATACTAGGTGATTAGTTTATATGTTGGGGAGAATGAATAGTAAATGACACCTAAATGCTTTGTGGTACAGCATTTGTACCATTTCGTAATAGAGGAAACAATTCTGCTGAGTTAGCATCTGTAATGTGAGGAAAACATACAGGGGGTATACCAAAAAGAGGAATATAATATAGCTTGATATGATTAGTTGCATGAAAGGAGTAGAATTCTAATAGCTTGGTAATGGTACATTATTACTAAAACTTAAACAAAAAAATCTTTACCCATTCTGCAAGTAAATTGAAATAATATGGAGTGATACAGAACAGAGAGGAACAGAACTACATAAAGATGAATTAGATTAGTTTCACTGCAGATAGAGAATCCTTATTGCTTAGTACAGTACATCATCTATATAACCTCATGAAAAAGTCAAGTCCCTTTTTCAGGGCATATGACCTTCAAAACTTCCATCATCACAGACCATCTATACAGCTGCATGAAAAAGCTAAGTTCTTTTTTTAGAGCCTATGACCTTCAAAATTTCCGTCACCACAAAATAGCTTTGAAACTGCTTTTTGTCTTACTATACTTAATAAGTGTTCAAAGCTAAACCATTTAAAAAATATTATTTCTGAATCCTCTTTATCATTATGACTTCAGATTTTAATTTTATTGTTCTGTAATACATTTTAATTTTCATTTCCTTAATTTCTTCAAGAGGAATAGTAAAAGATCTTTCATAAATTTCTTTAATATTATTTTCCAGCCTTATCAGCTTTTTGTTATTGAAAAGCGAACATGTTTTAATTATGCAAAAAGATAAAAGAGAGCAATATTTATGAAGCAATTCTTATGACATAATGATGAGCTTCTGAGTTAAGTAAGACAAATGTTTTCCCCAGTGGCTTCTAATGTTTAATTTGTTCTTTATATGCAAATTCTTTCTATTGATGGTTAATCATAGATAGAAGTGGGAATATCGTTTTCAATTAAACATCCTTTACTCTCTGAGGAAAGACTTCCCACCAACATTCTTGGAGCTGAAAGTCCATGAATCATTTCGTATGGTTTATCATTACATTTAATTACTCTGTAAATCGAAAAAGGCTTCGAGAGCCGTTGTTAATTGTATAGGTCTGACGTTCCAGCATATTAGAAAAAATGAAAGTGGGAGCATTTTTCGTGATGATAAGTATCAATTAATCATAGGTAAGTAAGACTTGGTAACAAAATGTGTAGGCATTGATCAGCATATTATCGTTTCATCTATCACCTGGTTATAAATCAAATGGAGATAGAGCTGTGAAAGATGATATAAAGAAGATTTTCTGAATGCAGTCAGGAAAGAAAATTTTGCTTTAGATTGTTAATTTCTATGTAAGTATACACGTACAGGAACAGGGCACAATTATTTATAGAAATGCATAGTTTTTAGTCATAGAGATATTTTTACAAATCTATTAACATATCATTTATTTAAAAGCTTTGCGGGATAAATAATAAAACAATTAATTAAAATCTGTAATGCTCCGTGAGTTGTAATTTTAAGATTTTTCGCTTACATTTTTATTATTATCCCTCAGAAATGTTTTGAACAAATCTGAGTGTTATTTTGTTATTTCCCCTATTAAGTTTCAGGAAAACACACATACGTACAGAATTTTCCATAAACAATACATGTTCTTCTGAAATAAAATTGACAAAAAGAATTGATTGTTGTTGATTGTTAAGTTGTATGTCAGTAAAATGTCAGTTGTATGTCAGTATGCCACAGTTATCTATAGACATTTTTGACTTTTATTCATAGGTATAATCTACGCAGAATTAATTATCAATATATTTTTTATTTAAAAAAATTTGTAGACAAACTTCCCGAAAGCACCCAAGAAAACAAAAATTCTTATATAGCAAGCGATTGTTCAGCGGCCCATCTGGAGAAATAGAAAGGCCTATGCTACACTTATTTATGAAAAATTCTAGCTTTATTCAGGCAGTAAGATACAGAGCCGATGATTTCGGAGTTCGGAACTCAATTTCACCGAAGTTACATCCTGTATGTCAGTCTTACATTCTTGAAATCTGACGTCGATTTTCAAATGACATCCTGTTTGTATGGTACTAAAATTAAAAGGAGCTTGAATCCCAAGGATCGTCTCGTCGTCTGAACATGGTTTTAAATTATAAGGATGTTCCCGAAATACTCTTCGTATTTTTTAAAAAATTAATGAAAATATAACAAAACAAAATTAATCAATATTTTATTTACAAAAATATCTATCATGATAATAGAGCAACAGTAGATTGGTGGCTGAATTTTAGCTTCAGAAAAGGAGAGTCAAAAACTCGAGACTCCACAGGAGATTCTCAGTATATGCAAATCTATTGCACACTAATTCAATCAAGATCAAGCGCTTTCCTATCTCGTATGGTGTGGTAGACCAGAAAGATGGGTACTGACTCACGTGTTCATTACTCATTTGACCACAATCGACCACAATCTAAATTTAAGAGGTTAATCTTAAATTTTCTTATAATTTAACTTAATTAAACAATTTTAATGTAAACTCGATTTTAAATATTACCATCAAACTGATCTGAGGACAGATTTAAATTGATTTATCATTCTAATATCTCGTTTCAAAGCTGTGATATAACGATAGCAAAAATTTATTGTTTTCCACATTTCACTCTATAAATCTCAAGAAAGCACTTTGTCAGATAGAACAAATACTTGGTTACTTATTCGATGTTCCTTAGGTAACTCTTTATTACTTTCTCGAACACGATTTAACGAAAAAATATTATAATAGTTGGAAATTTGAACTCGAGAGTTTGTCGAATCACCATGCTCTCTGGCTCCAAAAAAAACTCATTTTTGAAATAATGTGTATCCTTCTGATTTTCTGTGAATACTATAGCTCAGAAACGTTTTCATCTAGATAGATGAAATTGTGTATATGGATTTTATGCTGAATTTATAGATAACTATCAAATTTTGAACGAAATTCATTTAGAGAAAATTTATCAATACGTCTGAAAGAGTACAAGTGAGCAGAATAGCTACAAAATGTAAAACATAAGACAAATAAAATATGGTGCATATAAATTGCATATCTGTATCAAATTTTGAACGCCATTAATGGGTTGGTTTCCTGTAGGTCTTTATTTTTGCATACATGTAACCGCGATCATTCAAAAACGTAACACCTTCGATGAATGAAATTTGATTCACAGTTTTAGCACCTAATGCGTAGATTCTTATCAAATTATAAACAAAATCTGTCGAAGGGTTTACGTCGGTCAGTAGTTTCACATGCATAAAAACTCGATAGCTTAAAAACGCAGTTGCTTAAATGGTTAAACTTTTATATCCGATTTTGTGATTCAATTGTAGTTTTATATTTTCAATCGATCGAAAAAGACTTCCAATATACGTATTCGATTTTCGAGTACTTAAGTATTAATAGCTAAGGATGCCTGGCATGCGATCCAATATACATATTCGATTTTGGGGTACTTCTGTTATAATCGCATGCCAAGGATTAATTGCTAAAGATCGCGAGCTGGATTCAATGAAAATGCTAAACTCACGCCTAAGATCGTAACTATTGTTCTCCTATATCATGCAAGACATTCAGGCCTTACGCAACGTCCACAATTTTATTAGGGTGAGTAGGGATTCATAAACGTTTATAAAAAATATGCGCGAAAGTTTTGGGAAGACTACTCCCATTGGTTCTTAACTATAAGATCATGCATCTACAGAGTTTTCCCTGTAATTCTTTCCATACGTGCTTTCTCTTACTAATAAGCTGTAAAGATTTTTGGACTTTCCTCAATAGTGTGCTTTCTCTTGCCATA
>JAPMOR010090133.1:999697-1028050 GCA_026543865.1 Argiope aurantia
GTAAAGATTTTTGGACTTTCCTCAATAGTGTGCTTTCTCTTGCCATATATTTTATTCAATATTGTGCAGAATTTAAATTTGTAGGTGAAGGCTCTTTTTCCCATCTAAGTGAGATTGCTGAATTTATTTACTGTTAATGAACATAACACATTAACATTTCATAAGTTGTTTTTTTTGTTGAAAATATCTTTAAAATCATTGTTTCTATTCTTTTTATAACTTGAAAAAATATTAAAATCCACCTTCAGCAAAACATTTTATCTTCAGATACATCAGGAATGTAGGAGATTGAAAATTACTGAAACGAATGTATTTATTTTCAAGTAAGAGATAGTTCTAATTTAACTTCGCTTTGGTATATCTAGTCATGCCCATGAGTCAAATACTCGTGATAATGAGAAATAATGAATTTTTTTATTAATTAAACCACCCTTGGAGTTCATCAGGTAGGAGCTATAGGTGAGAATAGGTTACGTACTTTAAGTACTTTCAGGAGAAACTAATATAAATTTGTGTTAATCTTGGAGGGACAACTTAAAAAGCCGTTATCAGTTAATTTATTGAAAAGTAATCTTTGTTAAATTGCACATTAGTCTACCAGTTTCTAGAACATATTATCTAGCTTCTAGAACATATTTACCAAGTCTTTGCCCCAACCCATTAAATCACAAGCTGGCATTCAGATAAATTCATTTTTCATAATGCAAGAACAAGCTGTCTAATTTTTGCAATGTTTGAACTTACCACAACATTATATAGATATTGTTAATAATAAAATCTTTTGAAATCATTTATTAATTGTAAAAATTCCATACCCTAATAACTTCCTTTATTACTGCAATTTCCTTATCTATGAATATAAGTTTTCATTAACCATATAAAAGAATAAAAGATTTCTTGTCACTTACAAAACTATTTGTTTGACATCTTTTTTTCCCAAACTAATATTTATGATAATGAATAGTTTTTATGCACTTTTCTATTCTAATGAATTTTTCAGCCTTAGGCTCTTTCTTTTAAAAGATTTTATCTATTCTAGAAAATCTTTGTGAAGGATTCGGAGCTTCATTTATAGGTCGAGAATAATTTACGAACAAAAACGTATTCAAAATTTATTTTTTCCCTCGAGCCTTTCATTTCACATGACAAATTAAAATATTCTTTTTTTTTTAGTTGTATGATATTATATTCCTTAAATTTCGCTTCTCTAAATCCATGCGTTATCATCACAGTAAACGAATTTAATTCTTTTAAATTATTATTAAGAAAATGTTGATGATATTGGGTGCTAACTAACGAATTGGATTAGCTTTAAAAAATCAATTTCCTAAATCCTCTACAACTTTGTTAATTAGCTTCAATTTTTTTAAATTATTTTTTGAAATGCATTACACAAAACTGTATTACTGTACATGGATTTGAATGCACATTTAATATTCAGTAAAATTTAATTTTATATAAAATATGGCCATCGAAGTGACGAAATTCAATACTATTTAATTCTTTATTTTATATAAAAACTTTTTACCAACTGAATGTTTTTCATGTCCAGTTTTACAGCATGCCTTTAAAAACGCTTAAAAAATTCCAAACTGAAATAAAACATAGAGGAAAAATCTTAAAGTTTTAAAACCATTAGATGTAAAGGAATATATAAGCATAAAGAGGCAATGAGTTTAAGTTTTTAATTGCTATCAGCAAAAATCTAAATAATTACTCGGACTGTGAATTAATTTTGAGAGATTTACATTAGAAGGAGTATTTTATACTATATCGCATCAAATACTTTTGTAACTATAATTATATGAAAACTCTGTTATTAGGCTTTCCTTTTTTATATATCATTTTGCTGAAGTGCAAACAACACATGTTTTGCCAGTTCCAAAGATGTCGAATGATCAGCCAACAAAACACCATTTGCAGAGAAGTTCTACTTTTTCTGTTTAATTCAAATTGAAATGCTGCTGAAGTCCACCGAATGTTGCTGGAAACTTACTTTAAATATACTCCATCTTTAAAAACGTGTGAGTATTGGTTTCGACGTTTTAAAAGAGGTGATTTCGTTACAATTAATAAAAAAACCTGGTCAACCAAAAAAGTTCTAATATGAGGAATTGGAAATATTACTCGACCAAAATTCATATCAAATACAAGATGAATTAGCTGATTCGTTGAATACTGATCGCACAACAATTTCCAAAGGTGTAAATGTATTCAGTATGATTACAAAGGAAAGAAATTGGCTGTCATACAATTTGGAGTCAAGCTATGCTGAAAAGCGATTTTTCAAGTGTGATCATTTGCTTCATCGTCAAAACAGGAACGAATTTTTCCTTCGTATCGTCATTGGCAATGAAAAATGGAAATTGTGGTACTTCTAAGAGCAGAAAATAGTGGAGGTTTGCTGGTCATGCATCAACATCGACGGCAAGGCCTAGTATTCATAGTTGGAATCTCAAGTTCTTTATTTGGTGGGATCAGTTAGGTACTGTGTATTATGTGTTGCTTCAACCGAATGATATTATCATTGATGAACGCAACCGAATACAACTAATGCATTTGAGCTGCGTATTATAGAAAAATCGACCCTAACCAAAGGCACAATAAAGTCATTTTTCAACATGACGACGCTGGTCCATCTATTGATTCTATAGTCAAAAATATGAAGAAACATTGAAACTCCGTTCACCATGTTGACAAGATATTGCTCCTTCGGAGGAATGATTGGACTATTATTATTACGGCCTAGTTAAGCAAACCCTAGTATTACGAAAATAAGAAAAACTGGATCGATTAGTAGATAGTATCAAAAGATGAGCAATTGTTTTGACTCAAAATCTCTATGCAGCAAGAAATATGGGGGAAATTAGTAGCTAACAAAGGATAATACTTTGAAAAATATTAATTGCATATTTTTCACAATTCAGTTCTGAATTTCAAAACAAATCCTTCAAATTAATTTAGAGTCCAAGTAAGAAAATGAAATATAAAGTATTCATCTTTAATATTTTGACACACTGAATTGGCTGGTAAAAATAATGAAATAACCAATAAATTTAAATTTTGTTAACGTCTGAATATTGAGTTCCTTTAATATTTGTAAAAAAGGGGGAAGATGGAGCTTTCAAGTGGAAAAAGTAACGTTACTGCCATTTGTATTATAACGGCCACGTCTATAGAATCCATGCACAAACATAGAAGAAGTCATAAGAATTAATAATTATTATTAAGGATTCCTTTTTTATAAAATTACTTAGTCTTTTCAATTTGTATCGGTTTTTTCAAATAATTTCAAGCTTCGTTTTATTTTTTCATTACTCTTAAATATACAACCTAAAATTTTTGATATTAATTTTTCGATTTTTAGTATGTTATACTATTAATTACTTTCGAATTTGTTAAATGATATGAAATTTTGCAATACTTTTAAAATAGAAGATTGAGCAAGCGAATTTTACTCCATTAATCATGGGCCGCGGTGGCCTGGTGGTACGGTCTCGGCTTCGGAACCGGAGGGTTTCAGGTTCGAGACCCAATTCCACCGAAGGACCGTCGTGTAAGGAGGTCAGTTGCACGTTAAATCCGTCCTGACCAAACATCCTCCCGCTGGTGCGGTGTGGTGCGGAGAGGGGGGTGCCAGCTCAGGTGTCGTCCTCGTCATCTGACCGCGGTTCAAAATTACGAGGTCCGTCCCAAAATAGCCCAAGTGTTGCTTTAAACGGGACGTTAATATAACTAAACCAAACCAAACCTCCATTAATCATAAAACACCAAAACAATACAAGAACATTTGTACGAGTTACTGTCTTGTGTATTATTAACATCATAACACTTAAATAAAAATGTGACTAATATCTTTAATCCACAAATAAAAATAATTAATTCTGGTCATTCACATTGTTATATAAATCCTCTTCCTCTACTGTGACTCATTAATTTGATTTAACCTCCTTCTACTCAATTATTTTTTGCGAAATGTATCATAATCTCTTCTCCTAGCTCTTCTTTAAGTCCATGAAAAACAGATGATGCAGATTTAGAATCAACATAATAACTTTCAAAATAATGTATTTGGTAGTTTCAACATAAATCAACTCTCAAATGAGAATAAAATAAAGGTTAACAATTCAAGATTCGTAAGAATTTGATACTGAAGCTGTGATCTGAGACATCAGTGAAGTTTTAACAAACTGTGAAGCTCATAAAATATGAATTTCAAGCCCATAGTTTCAAAATTCAAATATTGAGAAAATAATATTCATGAAATGGAATTTTCTTACCAACCATAATATCTGACAATAACAGGAGAATTAGCTGAGATAAAGTCAAGAATATGAGTACAAGTTATTTTTCTCACATGTTGAATTTACTAACTGGAAGCGAAAGCCAGCAACTTCTCGAGTTGCATCAACTACTGCCGTGTTCAAGAACTGATGACTCTCGTTTTAATGAACAGAGTGCATATGGAAGCAAAATACGTATCAGGCCATTCTCGTCCTACTGAGCGCAATCTCATTTTACACTAGAATTACTTAATTATTAATTTTTATCTCTAATTTTATTTATTCTTATAACTCTTACTCAGCTTATAAAATATGAATTTTATAGTTTATTTTCATAATATTACTTGTTTTTAAACATAACTTGGTTCAACGCAGTATAAGAAAAAATGGTTGTTATCTCTTTTAACTCCAATTATCCAGCCAGAAATGTAAAACTGAATTCAAATATTTATTAATCTTCTCGTGAGAATAATATTCGATTAAAGTCATTCGTTTTTCATCCGCCTTCGTATCCGACGCTTAAGGGTTCGAGTCCTAGTACCATAGAAGAACCGTTTGCGTCCTGGTTGGAGATTCAAGTTAGTACAGTACATAATTTACAGAATTCTACTTAGATATGCAGCTGTTTTCATTATGGTAATAAGGTTACTAATTTTAAATCCTCTCCTCAATGACATCATGCATGTCCAGAACAAGGTGTTAATCTAATGATAAAATAAAAACTGAGCATAAATTATAGTTAAGAAACATTATTCATATGGCGTGATTTAATATTAAGCTAGAAAAGGATTTTTAAATCAATCGAATAGAATTAAAACTCAATCAAGAGGAGAAAACTTTTGTTTAGAGGTCTCTTAAATTCTAGCGTTTTGCTCCAGAGTAATAAACAATGTTTCATAAAAATCTTGTAATGAGATCCGTTTCTTCTCCTAATGAACAAACAGTTGAGTGATGATAATGTTGTTTCAGAAGTTATGAAGTTTTCATCACAGTAGAAAAACGATTTCAAACTGCTTCTGAAAAATAAGTCAAAAACAAAACTTGTATTCGGTTGAGGAATTCTTACAAGAGCTCACTTTGAGAGAATTTAGTTTTTGTTCTTTGTTCCATTTCATTTTTCTAGTAGTTACATTCTTTGTTTCTGAACTGTAAAAAATATTTGGTCTTTCTTTCACATAATACATTTCTTCTTTTCTTAAATTTCATCTGTTATTGATTTTTGTAGGAGAAAAAATGTTTCAATATTGCGAATTGCTTCGAGCAATAATGTTATGTTAGAAGATTTGAAACAGTTCAAAATTCATTTTATCTAGGGAAAAAGACAACCTGCTTTTAGGCCAGGAAATGAGAATATTTTTCTTTGAACAAATCTTCAAATAATTTTAAAAACAAAGACTAGCATTATTTTCTCTTCGTAGCAGGATTGTCAAATTAAATATCTTGAAATATCCCATTCACAAAGAGCAGAGCCAACCTACAAACTTATTCAGGTGATAAATATGGAAAATATGTGTTTTTTTAAGCCTTTCACCACTGCGTCTGTCTGCAACAAATAAATATACATGATAACTAGCAATTGCTGAAATAATGTGTGAATTACATGAATATAAATTACAAAAGTTCAGTTTAACGAATTATTGGTCCAATATTCAAATTTGAAAAAAAAATCTGCTTTTTGACTCCACGAAAATTAAAATTCTTTTTGTAAGGAAATTTGCATTAGCTTGAAAGTACACGAAGGTTGTATTAGGATGAATTCACTCAGGTTTAAAATATGATCAGATGACCTGTCTGAACAGTCAGACATCTGACTACAGTTGATTTGATGGGCATACAACTCGAATGGCAAATCTTTGTTTTATCCGTCTCTAAAGCGCAAAGTCTATAATCAGGCCAAAAAGTCGCCTTAAGCAGTTTTATAAATAAAAAATGCCATCTTTGAAATTTTACTTTTTTTTTCAGTTTACGTAATGTTGGTGACAATTAAGCCTGTTTATATATCATTGACCTACAGTAATGAATTTTGTATACTTACACACTGAAATATGAATTTATAAGATATCTTATAAAAATCTGTTAAATAAAATAATCTTAATAAATTTTAAATATTTATCAAAAATTTTTAATAATCCATATGTTCTAATTTCTTCCCTAAAATTTACATTAATTGGCCGGCGTCCTGGCATAGGGGTAGCGCGTCTTCCCCGTGATCTGGGCGTCCCGGGTTCGAGTCCCGTTTTGCGCATGGTTGTTGTTCCGTTGTTCAATGTGTGAATGTGCCCTCCTGTAAAAAGTGGTTGTGCAAGCGAGTGAGTGATGCGTGGGTAGCAAAAGTCGTACTCTTGGCCCCAGTTAGCTCTACTGTAAAAAGAAAAGGCTTAAATCGTTGTCTTCGTAACAGCGGGCTTGTCAGTGGCAAGTGCCATTAGAAACAACAACACAGTTTGAATTATTATCACTTAGAGGCTCTTTTTGAACAAATATGGATATTATTTTATTTTCTATCCATTAATATTTAATTATCAGGAAATATCTGTACATTACATGCAGAAATTTCATTAAATACCCGTGATTTTTTAAGTTAAAATTGCTATTTAACAACTTGAATGAAGATTAAAATTTATACAAAGATTTTTTTCAGTCTGTTCTAGGAATGCTTTTAAAATCAGTTATGCTTTTCTTGTATGCTATCATAATATGACACATTTTGGGGTTTATACTAAAATAAAGAAATCTAAATATAAATATTTGATGTTTTATTTTTCACTATTGGAACCAATCTACTCTTTCTATGATGCTGGATACAAGACTATATGCCAGATTTCATTTGTCAAAGTTTTATAATTTTCGAGTTATCAACTTGTCAGATTTCATTTGTCTAAGTCTTATAGTTTTCGAGTTATCAATTTACCAGATTTCATTTGTCTGTCTTATAATTTTCGAGTCATCAATTTGCCAGATTTCATTTTTCTAAGTCTTATAATTTTCGAGTTATCAATTTCGTATTCTCACAAATATGCAAATAGATAAATAATAAATCTTTGATGGATTGGCTGCGCTATTTGATATATATCTTCCATCCTATAACCTATGCGCTTAATTTCATTTATCTCGTTAATTGTATTATTGAGTTATTCGGTTTACGTGGGTATTGAGGAAGAAGCAGTTCCAATAGACATATTTCGTAGAACACTTCAAAAATATCTGCAAATTTAATGTAAAACTAAATATAAAACTTCATTTCTGTAGACTGATGCGTTTTTCAATTAACTCGTTCACAAAGTGAAAAATATAATTCCCCAAAAATATTTTTGGGACATTCGAAGATCTGAAAAATATAGATTCATCAAAATCTCACTATAAATTTCTTCACAATTCAAATGCACTCTCTTTGTATAAAATTATAGACTATAAATTAAAATAAAACCAATTTTTTAAAATAACATTAACATATGGAACATTTTAAAGATATCATATAAAGATTTAAAGATAGCTCAGAAGAAAAAAACTATGATTTGTGAAAAATTCCTTTAAAATACTACAAAAAATTACATTTCTTAACTCTTTAATTTTTAATTTTGTATAATAATGCACATTTTAAAATTATATTATTCACATATATTCATATATTTTGAGAGGTGAAATGCTAAAGGCGAAAATTTTACATTTTATATTGAAAATCCACAATCCCCTTAAACAGTAGAAAATAATAATTTTTGAATATAAGTGTTACGAAAGCGTTTTTTTTTCAGTTATATTATATAGGAAATACTTATAATAGCCTTCTTTGTGAATCTTACTTGATTATTTGTTCACTGTTCCGTCCTTGCTTATTATACAGATGCACTTCATCTGTTGAATAATCCATTCTGATCATGAGATTTTCCTGCATTATTTGGGGCCATTCCTTTTTAATAAGGTCTCGTATCTATGCCATTCGAGGTATTCCGAGTTAATGCCTTTGTTACGAGCGAGCTGCTTAGAAAATTGAAAACATCCGAAAATGCGTTAGTAGTTCATTAATAAACATTAAAGTGGGATGTTACTATCATTTTCCTCCATTTCAAGATTGTTTCCGCCACCGCCCGCTTGTCAAGATGGTGAAACAGGGTGGAAAACAGTTACTTTTCGGTGAAATGCGTCATATGCTACCTTGTTAAAATGTAAACAAAAATTCCACCTGGGGACTTGTGTGTTAAGCTTCTCAAACATATGTTACTGGTCAGAATTTGCAAGATTAATTTAGCATCATGAAAGGTACACAGTTTAATATTACTCAAAGTAATGATAACCTGCTGGAATTCTGTTTATTTTGACACGTATTTATAATAATTAGTAGTATTTAAAGTTTTATTACTCACAAGCTGCAATATCTATGGCTCAGCATGTGCTTATTTGTACTATTTGTTTGTATAAAAAAGAAGAAAAAAAACCTTGTATTCTTTGCGAAATAGTTACCGAATTCTTGGGACTCTTTACTCTGATTCATGTTAATTACCAATTACCAATCACTCTAAATTTATTATTTATTAATAACTAATTACTGTAAATTAATTATTAAATACTCTAAAGCTTTGAGAGAAATGACATTTTTAGTTTTACTGTTTTGCACATAATAATGCAATGAAAATTAATAAACTTATCAAATAAAAAAAATCTTATTCATTAAACTCAAGCTAAAAAAAGTAGAGACAGATGATATGCCAACTGGACATTTTAAAAGCTTTGAAAATGTTAAAATATAAGACAAAATTAGGTCAGACGATTAAATAAATTGCAGTAATTTTGAAAGACAGTGTTTAATTACTGCACGTATATATTAATTTTTTTCTCTTACTGTATGTATTATAAATAAATATTAAAATGTCTGTAGAAATCAACATAACATTAACATTGGTAGACATGCGTGAATGATATGTGTGATTAAAAGTAATTTAAGTTTAGTATTTCCGCAAGAGAAGGAACTAATAAAAATTGTGCTTAAATTATATTTGAAAAAATGATTAAATATCAGGAATACAAAAAATACAAAAAAATCAGTACAAATGGTGTAAAAATCATTTTTATGCCATGATTTATTTCGAAGTTATGACGGAAAAATACAAAATATTTTTACTCCCATTTCCTTTCCTTTAAAAGAGCACGGAAAGTTTTTAATTGTGCAGTTAATTCTGATAGAATCGTACCATCTGCCAAATTTCGCTTGAATCTGTTAAGGGATGTGAATTTGTCGGAACGGTTCAAAGAAAGGAAAGGATTTTCAATTTTTGCATATAGGTTAATTTTTAGTATCTTTTCCAATAATGATATGTGAACAATTTTCATTACCTATAAAAATTATTCAGTATGTTTCTTTAAAGAAATATTTGTACTAAGAAGCATCTCAAGTATATGATCAGAATTCACAAGATAAATTCAAAATCATGAGCAGAACACAGTTTAATACGACTTAGAGTAACGGAATTCCATTAGCATGTTTGTTCATTTAGATATCAGCTTGTAACAATAATAATTTGTAGTTTCTAAACATTTATTTTCTATGGACTTCAGGTATCTTTTTCCAGAATTTCATACTTATATTTTTATTTACAAAAATTTTTAAGTATACTTTAAGTCATAAATTAAATTGCAAGATTAATAAGTAGCAAATTACTCAAGCACTAATTACTGATCAGAATTTGCAAGATAAATTTAACATGAGGAAATGTACTCAATTTAATATTTCTGAAAGTAATGACAGCCTGTTAACGTGTTTGCTTCAAATTATAGCTTGTAGCATCTAACATTTTCTTTTTCATTGATTTAGATATGTTTTTCACAATTTAAAGCGAATGGATTTTATTGACTGTTGAAATTATTTATTGACATTTAATAACATATTTTGTTACATCAAAATTAATCACTAACGAGATCTCCAACCATTAGTTATTGGGCAGAATTAGCAATGTAAATTAAATATTATGAAATGTTATACTGTACTGTACATGTTGTACTGTTTAATTTTATCTAAAGTAATAATATCTTATTAGCGTACTTATTTACGAGTATTTAGACCTTTATGTGGAACAATTTTAATTTTCAATATCTAAAATTTTTCTTTTTCTTTGACTTTTGTTTTTCAACAATTTATTACAAATATCTTGGAATTATACAATTAATACGAATATTGTTTAATATATTTTATTTTAAGTTATTTAATCCTTTTAACATAATTTTTTTCACATTTGGTGAAAAGTCTTAAGACATTAGTATAGAATTAAATTAGGGGGAAAATCTGGATGACCTTTTAATACTATTTATGTTACTTCATATAGCTCAAATTAAAATTTGAATAAATTGTAGAAATCAGATATTTATTCTCTGATTTGCTTTGGCATATTATATTTAACGAAAAATTTTATTTGAATTAAACTAACATTCATGTATTATAAAACATTGTTGAATAATATACCCTTGAAATTATTTGCTGAACAAAAACATTTGTTTAATCACCTTATGTTGTGAAATATGAAATAAACTGGAACACATCCCAACTTGCCATAGCATAAAGGATAATCAGAATGACCAAAACACCACGAAAATTAAAAGAAATTCTGCGGTTAATACATTATAGTCCCCATTAAACAGTTTATATGCCCACCTCTCACATGGAGGCAAGGCTCTCCATCGGAGTGAGGATAATTCGATATCATACCATTTTTATATCAATTGAGAAAGAGAGAAGCAACCACCATGCCAGATTCTTATCATCCCTACATCTGAAGTATTTCCAGATGAAATTATAAAATCTATATTGTAAAATGTGTAATTGACCTAAGTATTTTCAGCAAACACAAATTTCAATGGAATTTGAATTTACTTTGAATTAATATTTATGAAATATATTTACAATTCCACTTTTACAGATCCTAAGTAGGCGGCATTTTACAGCATTGTCATGCTAGTGAATAATATTGAGAATATTAAAAGGCATCTTAAACATATTGTACAATATCTCAGTGATGCAACTGAACATTCGACAACATAAATATTTACCACCATCCATATTTCTTATTCAAGTCATCCGCGTTGTTTGTCATTTTTCTTAGGACCATTTGGGCACCAATCCTCTCTTGGTTGCGTCTCTATATTCCTTCATTGCATTCATATGAAAACCTATCATGAACTACTTTCCGAATTTGTGAGGTGTAATAAACAACAGAAGAGAAAAATCGAAAAGAATGAAGGTAAAGATAGCATATTAAAATTCTTTCCTTTAGTTTATTGAATTTTAAAGTTGTAACACTATTGGTGTTGGTATCCATACCAACATACACAAACAAATTCATAAAAAGATATACAGTCAAAAGTTTGACAGATTTCATCCAAAAATAGAGAGAAATCTACAATTTTGGCTAAAAGACCACGCGCTATATTTCCCTTGTCTACTTTTTTCTTATTGTTTTCACAAACAGACAGACATAAAAAATTTTTAAAAAAAAATTCTTCTTTTTCAATCAGGTTTAAAAAGTAGAAATTCATCAAAACCTAAAAGTCGAATTTTTGAAGATCGCTTTTATCTCTGAATACTTTGAATACCAAAAAGTGAAAATGCGATGGCAAATAAAAATAACTTTCACGTGCATGAATTTTTATTATTCCACAAGTATCTAGATATATTTTTTTAAAAGATGTAAGAGAAATACTTGCAATACCCATTTATGAATAGACTGAAAACAGATAGCGAAAGATTTAGTGAGCAGCTCAGGTGCGCTTTCTGAAAATTTCCACTTTACATCCTAATGTGTTACATAGCCTTATGTATCCAGTGACGGATCCTTGATGAATGGTGAAAGTAGAGACGACGAGGGTCTTTTAGTGAACTTTCTTCTTTTTGAATTCCTGGGGGACATAATTTAACTCACTTAGCTTGAGAAATAGAGGATACTTAAGCTCCTCTTCAACCATTTCATGTACTTTGTAGAAACAGTCGTATTTCTGAGTTCAATTCAATTCCGTTTGTCTTTTCACGAAATATATCTCGAAGTTGGACTGCATTAACATTCCGATTGAAGTTCAAGCTTTGAACTGACTTAGATCTTGGAAATTTCTATTTAGTTATTTTTAACGACAATATAGATATATATTATGATATATATTAAATTATTGCTAATGGTTGAAATTTTTTTCTTTTCCTTTTTCTCTGAAACAAATACTATTTAACCTAGAATATCAATTTTCCACACTTGCAATTAAAAACGGAACTTCACGAAGCCCTAAAGAACTTTTTAAATAAAATATATAATATTAATTTTTTAAAACCGATTAAATCAATAAAGTATGTGTCGCCAAAAAAGCCTCACTTTATCCCAAATATTTGTTGCTTTTCTAAACTCCATCATTAAATAAAAGATTTAGGTGATCAAATCAATTTATCAATTATTTAATATATATATCAATTAGTTAGGTTTATAGTAATAACTCTTATTCTGTCATGTTAGTTTTTTAGAGACTCTTATTTTATGTTGAAATCGTTGATTAAAAGTCTATAATAATTGCATCTTTGTTCATTCAGTGATTAATATTAATTATTATACTGTAGAAAACTTCATTACAATATTTCTCATTTATTTCAATATTAAATTCGAACTCAATATTCTATTCTATAGAGAAAAGAGAAAAATGTAGAAATCACACAAATATGTTGTTTCTGGATACCGGATATTAAATGTCGTCTTCGTTTTCATCACAAATATCTGATTCCCTGTAAAATGACTGCTGTTACACAAAACTCCAAATTTATGCTGATTCGTATTAAAGAAAGCTGACTTTCTGTCTGGGTTCAGTATTTGGAATCTTCTTAACGATTCTTAAAAAAATAAAAATATATTTAAGTATTTTGTGATCGTTGCAATTCTAGGAAGTTAAATGCTTTCATATCGTATTAAAATTGGTAATCGTCTTAAAAATATTACTACCGATGAAATATGTAGTATGGATGTTAAATTATTTTAAGTATAGTCGAGACATGTTAGAAATAAGTAGGCCGGACACTTAAATCTGCCAATAATACTTCCTCCGCATCATTATATCAAAATGAAATGCAAATTATGAATTGTTTGAAAATGAATTATTTCTTTCTGTTTTCTAGATACATCCCGTGTTCTTTTAAATGCTTAGGTTGAAATCACTTAACATTTCCTAATAAGGAAAGAACTAAGATATCTGAATAAAGATTTTAATGGATCCTCTTGAATTATCTTCGAGCGATATTATTTATTACCTGCAATTCAGAGAAACCATTTTCCCATTAAGTGGTTAAATCTTTTAAAATGGAACAATTTACTCTCCGTTAATTGATAACAACTGATTTCTCGAAATCATCAGAATTTCCAATACAAGATTAAGAAGATTCAAGGAAGATTTGATGTGGTTTTGATAATTGCAGGGAACTTTTATACGCTTTATTAAATGTGAATAAATTGAAACTAATTAATATTATCAACGCAATATGAAATTATCTAGAAACATTCATTTAGTATATTTTGAAATAAAATGAAGAAATTCGCCGGATGGATTATTTTGTTTACGATGCCTTAATCGATACTTTCCTAGCTGTATAAATGCCTCCAATTATGAATGGGTTTATGTGATAGAAATTTTAAAATATTAATTTAATGGAATTTTAAGAAAAAAATGTGAATTTTGTACTTGTTGCATACTGTGATTAAATTCTATAATAAAATATCTAACAAATACATTTCCTCTCATAATACAATATTCTTTTCGGATTTTTTTCAATGTTGCATCGAATAAAGAATGTACAAATATAAGCTTTTAGAGAAAGTTTCAGAATTAACTACTGTCAATTTTTGGAGACTTTAAAATCCTTTTTTGGACAAATGAGCCAATTTTCGTGTTTATTGAACAGTTTTATTCAACTTTATTTGGTTCATGCGTGTAAAAATAAAATTTATTATTGATTTTTCCTTCACTGACGAATGTGTTAGAATATCAAAAATTTGTTTACTTATATACTCTAGATGCCAGCACACTATTTTAGTAATTCTAGAACTGAAATATCAGTCATACACTCTAGAACTGAAATATCAGTCATACACTCTAGAACTGAAATATCAGTCATATACTGAATTTAATGAAATTTTGATTCCATGAAAATGGCACGAATTGGTTGTGAATTTCAGTAATATCTATTTTAAGATTCCCTGATATTTATATAATTAATTATAAATTAAAGACTAACAATATTTTAGCCAAATTTTCTATAAAATGAAAAAATAATAATTTATAATAATTAACGTAAAACCCATTTTACATTTATTTAATAAATGTAAAATTGATTATGTAAAGAATGTAAAATGTAAAGTGAATATCTTTTTAATACAGGGATAAAAGAGCGTTTTAAAAGACTAGTTTCATTTTTATTCTATTTTTCTCCATCTTTTTTCATGGATATATAAAATTCAAAATTTATTTTTCAAAAGTATTTCCAACTTTCCACGCAGATATGAATCTTTACAAAAACTTAAAAATTTTTCTTTTCAATAAACTTAACCGTACTCTCTTGGCTTTCCCGACACAACAAATCTGTCAAAGCTAAATTATTAGCCGCCAATATTTCAAAAAAAGTTCAAATCTTATTAACTATAGTTTGTCGAGCACGATCTTTTATTACAGCGTGACTTAACTAATACTTAACTAAACCGAGAAACTTAGAGTTACGAAAGAA
This sequence comes from Argiope aurantia, assembly GCA_026543865.1. Classification (NCBI taxonomy): domain Eukaryota; kingdom Metazoa; phylum Arthropoda; class Arachnida; order Araneae; family Araneidae; genus Argiope; species Argiope aurantia. Next base: position 1,014,710 of record JAPMOR010090133.1, read on the forward strand.
GCATTTTCATTTCTTTTACCTAAGAAGCTGATTTGTAAATTTCTTGCCAAGAGTCACGTCCTTCTGGAGTCGTATCGTACCTTTCACGATCCCCCAGGGAAGCATGCGTTGTTGCGTTCAGGTAGGAAACCACCCCGCCTTGTTCATAATCAGCCCCAGTTCTTGCAGGGAAAGGAAACCATAGGTGTACGAAGGCACGCGACAAAAATACGTGACCTGTTATCTCAGTGGCCACCTTTACAGTACAACAGCTTAGAGAGTGTGTAATAACAGCCTAGGGATTGGATACCGCTGAGGACTTTTGATTTTCTTTAAGAGGAAGTTCCTGATTCATAAGAATCGATCTGTTTGGGTTAGTTATATACTGTAGATAATATTTCAGGCATCTGTTGATCTTCTCTCGTTCTTTTTTTTATTATTTGTTTATGAGCATTTCTAAAAGACTGATAAAAAAACAAGTGCTTCTAAACTAGTATGTGGAATTCGAAAGTAGTGAAGAGTAATTTCTTTTTTCCCTTGAGTTATGAATGGGCGATATTTTATAAAAAGTTTGTTAAGGGGGGGGGTATTGCTGTATGGGGGTATTTCAATAAATGCTGTGAGAAATTCCACATTTAGAACGAAAGTTAAATCGTAGACATAAACTACGTGACGTCAAAATGGGTATGTTACTTAAAATGCTGATTTTATCTTCTCATATATTTCTGCTGTTGGTTCCGTTTCAACTAAAAATGCTTTTAATGCCTGTATAATTCAACCTTTTGAAACCCGAAGAGCAAATTTGAATTCTTTACTTAATTGAATATTTTAAAGTACGTAATATATTTGTATTATCCACATTTTCATAGAATTAATTCATGTCCGATAATTACTAATACAGAGTAGTATTACTCGTAATACCATGCTGTCTATTAACAATAGCGTAATTTTATAGCGAGAGTAAAAGAATGTTCTACAGAAAATAAGTGGAAAATCACTAAAGGATACCCCAACTATGGGAACGAAAAACTTCCAAATTAGTGTTTGGTTTTCTTTACCTTTATGGGCATAATAAGGCTATGGAGTAGATGGCTCTACTCCAATGACTTGATTTCCTCAAACGGTACGGATTGCATTATTGTCGGTGATAGCCCTTAAGACTTCATCCTCAATTCCCACTTCCTAACTTTCGCGATGGTATTTGCTCATATTTCCCGGATGTTGCGGCAGGGCTAAAATAATTTCTTCTCGATATACATTAAGTGTAAGTAAAAACCAACTACAAATAATTTCGAGATCATTCTGAAGGACTATTTTGATTTCTGTTTAATAAATCTTTTCCCCTTGGTATAAATATTCGAACTTTTAGTTTCACTGCAAATTAATTATTCTTGTGTTTTAAAGTCAACTCGTAATTCAACACTACTTTTCTAGCACTTTGACATCCTTCCTTGGAAAACTAGATTTAAAGACAGATGCAAATTCAATCATATCATATTGAAATTATTATCTAAGCAATCGACGAAGCATTTTCCTATATTATGAAATTATGTGATGGCCTGGTGGTTAGTTCTCGGCTTCGGAGGTCAGAAGGTTTAGACTAGAAACCCGATTTCACTAAAGATCCGCTTTGTATAGGGGTCTGGTTCATGTTAAATCTGACAACAACGGGGCATAAACGTCCTAAAGTACTTAGGAAGTTAGGGTGGTGAGGGAGTTCCAGCTCTGATACCGTCCTCGTCATCTGATCAGAGTTCGAGTTCCATTCCAAAACAGTCCTATCGTTACTTTCGATTGTAACGTTGATATTACTGAGTTAAAGCAAATTGTGAGTATGTTTAGCTATTTATCTCCAAAGCTGAAGTGATTTCTAGATTCCTGAATGCACTCAAACTGTAGAATAATCGATTTCAAAATGAACTGTCGAGATTTTTTTTCCTTTAAAAAATATTTAAATCTAATTTCAGATCCTAGCGTAAATATTTGAATTCTTTAATTGCTCTCGAATAAACTTTTCACATTTAAATACAACTCGTAAGCTAGTTGTGCTTCTTTAGGGGTTGAATGCCTTTTGCTGGGGAACTAGTTTTAAACATTGCCGCAGTTCCAATTATATTTTATTGAAATGTTTCTCTAAGTTTCTAGAATTGGTTCTGAAATTTCCATTTCATTTAGTGACTTCTTCACCAAATTTGTAGTTATTTCAAAATTGTAGAAAATACGCGAACTTCAGAATTCTCAAATTCAAAATGCATGGTTGATAAATTTAACAATTTTTTCCAAGAAACGTTTGGGTCTGATTTTTGAATTCAATTCTCATGCAAGTTAACTTCTTTCCTAAATGCACATTTTGAATCAGGAGGAGTGCGTTTCAAATTCACAAGCCTGATACATGTGCGACTTCGAATAAATATTTTTCCTTCAGTTAGTTAAAAAATTTTATTCAATATGATCCACGCTTCAGAAATCTCAAATTTCAACTCATTTATCTTGGTTGGAACGATCTTATTTCAAAAATATTAATTTTTCTTCCTCTAGAGATTAAACGATTCCACAATTTTTATGTCACTTTGAAAAATTTCTTCCAGAACAATATGGACTTATTATTTTATCATTTCTTGCTAAGATATGAGGTTATTTTGCAATTTGTGCATTATCGGCTATCAGTCATAATTGATCAATTTTTGCAGTTGCAATCAATTCTTCCGTTAACAGCGGGTTGCTTTTATTTTTCTGTTCCTCGTTCTGAGATATAAATTTTGCATCTTGGCATAATTGCAATAACAGATATTTATTTGCGGTACCATTAGAACTGTTTATACTGAATTTCAATTACTTACAGTTTTCTACTTGCACTTATTATAATTATTATTTCCTAACAACTTAAAAAGACATTTTCATAAATGTCAGCTGGTGAATTATTTAGAGATGAATGTTGTGCAAAACAAAAAACTAACCCAGAAATGAAGCAAAAACATACTTTTTTATTTTTTAATTAAGGAGAAAATGTCGCTATAAAAGCTATTTTCATCAAAAGTATGGCATTATATGCATTAATTAACATTTTTTGTCAACATCACTATGCTTTATTATTTGGGAGCGAAGATTTTTTTTGGTAAAATATATTCATTCCCTGATTTTTATTCAACATTGGACTGTATTCAACATTGGATTTTTTTTTACCGTTAACTTTTTGCAGACAGACATCGAGAAAGACATTTTTGCAGACATTAAGAAACTACTTTTGAAGTTCTCTCTACAATTTCATGGTTCTATCTTCGGAAAAAGTTTCATTTCTTTTATAACTTCTCTTCAACATTTTGCATAAAAAGTTTGCTATTTTACACGGTTTTATTTTTGCTCTCTTCTAACAGATTTTTATTAAATTCTTGTTATGGTATATTGCTATTTTCAAACACCCTCTGCAATGTCTGACTTCTTCCCATAAAAGGAGCTTTATTTAAGAGCATAACTTCTAATCTAAATCTTTAATAAAATCTAAACTTTCTTCTCTATATTTTTAATTAATGTGTTTAACTTCGTTTCATCCATGATTTTAATTTCGTATATACCAGAAAACATTTCCTCTAAGTGTACTTCCATGATGTTTCCGAATTAAAATTTTACATATTATTATTAAAAGCTCAAAAACTATCCGATTTTTTTAAACATTTTTTTTTCTATTTCTGGGAAAGAGTTAGAAGGAAATTTGTTAAAAAAGTACGCATTTTACAGGAATACATTTCCCCCAAATTTTTAATATTTGAATATCAATAAAGCCAAGACTAAAAAAAAAATAACTAAAAAAGAAACTAAAAAAATTAAAACAGAACCTAGTGCAAGATCGAAATTAATTTTAAATATTATTTTGAAGTATTTAAACGTGTATATAGCATTAATGGATGAAATATAAATCTCAAATTAGTTTTAATGATAAATAATTTTAAAGAAGATTTCTAAATCAAACGAGAATGGCAAAACTTCATTTAAAAAATAAGGAGCTTAGTTTGAGACCTTTAAATTCTCTTGAACTCTGAAAATCAGCAACAAAACTTTTAATCAAGAAAGATAATTTAAGGTAATATTTAGTAACATGTAATTAACAATTTACACATCCTTGCCCAGAATTTAATAATATTTTCTTTTTAAGGTCTGGAATTAACACCGGGATCGAAACATATATTTAATTAGGTAACAAATCTGTACTGCATCTGAAGTCCTTTGAAATTAATTTTAAAAGTGTTCCACAAATTTATAAGGAAATAAATTTCTCAAATTAAAAAAAAATTATTGAATGTCACAAATTTGTGAATTTATTTAAATTTATTATTACTATTTAAAGAATTTCTATATTACAGCTAAAGGGCATGAAAGAAATTATTACTTTGTATGCAAAAGGATTCAAATTGTGATTACGGATAAAGAAATGAAAAAATCTTCAATAATGATAATTTAAAATTATTTGTAGTAAGCATAAAACTATAAGATCTATTGAAAAAACTTCATTTCTATTAAATAATATTGCTAGTAATGATTGCGTTTCTTTTAATGCACAACATATTCCGACAATATTTTGAAATATTATCTTACAGATACATTATAAAAATGATTTAATTAATTGCACATATTTTCTTTTAAAGAAAAAAGTGTTAATATTCAATTGCGCTGTAGTTATACATTTGCTAGGGTTTCAAATTTTTATTTATAATAAAATGATAACTTGCGGAATTCTAAAAGCCTAATGGCTCTCCAGATTCTTCTTTAAACCTTGAGAATTAAGTGCCTTTAAAATATATTTAACTACAGCCTGTCGAGTCAACTGAACACACACTCTTTCGCTCTTCAAATAAATTTACTTGAAAAACGATCTGAAATTCTCCCGTTTTCAATCTTCTTTTATTTGTGAAAAAAAAGAAGAAAAAGAAGTTTTAGAAAATGATTTTATTAACTAAAGATATTAGTTGCAGGCAATCATTTGGACAACGAGCCATTTATTGACCTTTAGAAATAATTTTTCATAACGTAATCGAATCAATCCATCGTATAAATCCAACACGGTACCACGCGAAGCTACTGCACGAAAAATTCTCTCTTGGAATCACGCGATATTCTTAAGCAAAAGTAATCGACCATTCATCCAATCGGTAACGGATAAAAAAATACTTCTCTTTCCATTTCACTAAATGAATATTGATTTTGTAGAACTACTCTCAAATGGATTATTTATGAATTTTATGAGCAATCTGTTTTGCGTGCAATATCCCATCTTCGGACTCTGAGACCAGTTCGAGACTGGAGCACCGAAATAAATGATAGCCTTCTGCCTTAAGTCTCTAATAATAAAGGTTGAAGATTTCTTTAAAATAAAGTTAGATTGCGTTATATATAATAAAGGAGATATTTCTTTTACCGGGAATTTATTTTCAAAATAGTTCTTGAAAATTGCTTTCCCTTATGGAGGATAAATTTCTGTACTTATATATAGAATGTTATACCTATGACATATCAATTCATATTATTTTATATTCATTTCATTATTATATGAAGGATTTAAGCTTCTTTTTCAAATTGAATATTTTTTCTAGTTTGATATAATTTCTTTAAAATTGAATGTCAACATGCCTAATACTACTTTTTTCATTTTCAGTTTGCATGCTTTTGAGAAAAATTTTAATGATACTGCTCCTGTCGTGCTTTAGTGTTAGGAGTAATTTGAATAGCCGAGTAGTCACGGACATTTAAGCTCAGAAGTACAAACCACCATCGGTGTAGACTATAATTGTAACTAGGGAATGGAGAACCAGTCACCAAGCTGAAAATTCTTCTTATATGAAATCCCCCCAGTGGGATAAACTAATACGATTTATAAATATACGATATAAATATTATTATACGATATAAAAATGATTAAAAGATAGCATAATCTTAAAGTTAAAGCGACTTATAGTTAACATAAATTTGACATTAAAGGGATTGAACGCTTAAAGACACAACTTGCAACCACAATGTATGGTAAGCATATAGTAATTTTTTGGTTCTGAATCTGCAAATCCTTTTTTCTGGGGGTGGGGAGGATACAAGGAGAATATGTTTAGCATATGAATCCTTGAAATGTGGAAGATATGTAAATGGTTTTGATGGTTTTGATAATTAAAAGAATTGCAAATTTAAGAGTCTACGATAATTTTTCACAAAATAACGTGAAATGAGACTAGGGGATTTAAATTTTTGGATCTGAAATTTGAAAGTCGATGAAAGTCGATACAAAAATTGCAAAAGTTTATTGCAAACAAATGTTTTAAGTAAAATAAATTGAAATCCCTTTTACGGTATATCGTAATTTTTATACGATGGATATTAAGCAATTTTTCTTTCCTTATTATATGCATCATGAGATTATATCCTTCTATTTTTTCCTGCACCTCACAAATTTAGGAATTTTGTTTTAATCTCCAAATTATGCTATTTTTCTTTTTTACAATATTGAAATAGGTGTATTTTTTAATTTTTGATAAATTTAATAAATAATAATTGGCTTCATTTCCCAGTAACATTGAGGAAAAATTCAGATTTTTATAAACACTAGAGTCTTAGACTCGAATCGAGCCCTCTCGCACTGACGCTGCAATGGCGCTTACAAATCAGCCTACCATAATTTGACAGTTTTCTCGTAGTTTATATACGTGTTTTAAATAATTATACTGACTTTTTCTTGAGATGAATTTTTTTTTATTATTCTAAATTAACGAGAATAAATGCTCTAATTATATATCTTTAACCTTCTATTAGAATATTAAATAGTCAGGTCTTCATTGCTAATCTTCTTATTGAAAATATTTTAATTTTCAGCTTTTTCTTGTATTTTTAATTTAAATTTATTTTTATGCGTAAATATCAATACAGAACTCTAAAAGTTTGAGATCCTGATAGAAATACTCTAAATAAACTATTTTAATCTCATTTATAATATATTTTAACTTTCATAGACTGTTCGGACATTCTTTCTGTTGTTTTCATTGTATCTTAATTCCTTTACATAAATGTACTTCTGAAAATAGTACAAAATCGTTTATACTGCTTTCCGTTCCTATTTGTTATATATTTTTTTTCTTGAAACAAAAAAGTATTAAACAAAAAATAATTATACATTTCTGCAGTCAAAACTGACTGAATCTTGAAGATTCGACAATAATAATTTTCGATTATTCTAGACCATTTCGGAGATTGACTAAAATATCTTCCAATCAACAGACATCGTTGCCTTGAGGCGATCTTTGATTGGTCTACAATTATGAAATTCAAAGCTTTATAATTCAATCAGTTTTTATCTTAGATGTGTGGAACTTCTTTTTTGTTTAATATGTTAGTTAACCGTAAGTATTTTAATAAATATAATTAAACTGATCGAAAACTGTATAAAAATTAAGAATTCGCAGTTATTTCATCCGGATATTTATTGACAGAAACAATATGAAATATAATTATTTAAGAATTTTTCCATTTGGAAGTATTTTTTTTTTTGGCTTTAATGATTTGAAATTTCTTATGTGACATGATTAAAGTGAACAGATACATCACTTGATTTCAAAATAGCTGTATTTCTGAAATATTATTATAAAAGGAATTCGGAGTTTTGAAGTTTGAAAAATTATTCTTAAAAGCAGACATTTTAATACTAAGTAGAAGTCTAAATTCTCACAAGTGTAAATTAGATTCATTTAGAGTTCTGTTTAAGAAGTAAAATCCTAAACATGAATTTAAAAAAAGATATTACACTAAATGCATTTGAAACATTTAATCAGGAATATTTTTCTCAAAAATAGAAAATATATCACTATCTAAAAGTCTTAAATTCTTACACAGTTGAAGCACTCCTTCATTAATTCTATAACGATTCTGTTTCAAGACAGGAAGAATCTTTATAGTTTTCGTGACCTTTAAGGCAATCCTATCTTAAAGAGATTTAAAATTCTACATCTGATAGATATGACAGTTATTATCCTCATAGGATGGACTTTTCGGATTCAAGTATCAAATTCTTTTCAGAAACTTGTTTCAATCTATTCTAAGGCTCTTTTCTTTATTTTTCAAAAATACATAGACTTTTGGAAGGGAAATATCGATCATTAAAGAGGATATTTGTAATAAGATTGTATTTCTATCAAGTGGAAAAAGATCTTTTCAAAACAATAATTGTAAGATATATGATTTAAATAAATTTAATATTGATAAATGGAATATCTCTTTTTTTCTGAGTTTTGTTTTAATTATTTCAAATTCGTCACATACTACCGCTGTAAAAAAATATATTACTAATTGCTAATTTATTGAAAAATATTTGAACTGAATCAAAAGTTCCATTAATGAAAAAGGAATTTTTATGTTTTTTTAATACTTAAATTGATGATTTTATTTATATCTTTTAAAATATCTTACTTTATAGAAATGAGGCATACATGATTTTTTTGAAAATTTTTCTAGATGATTTCAAACATTCAAAAGACAAGAATATTATTAAAACAAATTATATAGCCATTATATAGCCAAATACTAAATAGCCATGACTAGCCAATACTAAATAAAATGACTAGCTGTTCAACAACAATATTGTTCAGAAAAATTATGTCTAGTGGGTATATGGAAAGACCACCAGGCTCAGTAATGGATAAAGACTCTTATTCTGCACGGAAACCCGAAAAACACACAAAAACTCAGACCAAGCGTATGCAAAACAATGTTTGCAGAATTAAGCAGCAAATCTTTAGTAAACAACAGCAGCAGCACAAAGAGCAAACTAGCTAGAAGTCAGCAGTCGAAAAAGATAATTTACTCGACTACTTCTGCCGATTTGAATAATCAATCACCAATCACCCTTGACTCGACACATCAGTTTTTATAATTCCCGGGAAGGGCATCGAAAATTCTAGAACAATCCATTGGAACTAGAGTTCTTATGTATATACCGCCAAGATTCTAGAATATTCAGAACTCCTTTCTTTTAATATATATATTTTTGCCAAGTCTCCAAATAATCTCCAAAGTGGTCGCCAAACCCGGGAGTCATCTACCCGGCATACGTTGGGGCCGCGGTGGCCTGGTGGTAAGGTCACGGCTTCGGAACCGGAGGGTTTCAGGTTCGAGACTCGATTCCACCGAAGAACCGTCGTGTAAGGGGGTCTGTTGCACGTTAAATCCGTCTTGACCAAACGTCCTCCCGCTGGTGTGGTGTGGAGAGGGGGGTGCCAGCTCAGGTATCGTCCTCGTCATCTGACCGCGGTTCAAAATTACGAGGTCCGTCCCAAAATAGCCCTAGTGTTGCTTCAAACGGGACGTTAATATAAATAAACTAAACTAAACTAAACCCGGCATACGTTCACTAGCCATTACAGTATCTTTAAAACTGTCTTCCTTACCGTAAGATGTACTGCGCAGAGAAGTACTATTACAAATTCTTAACAATATTAATAGTCTCAGTTTAATCATGTCAGTCAACTTTGTTGAAATATATCTTATCACAAGAAAAAAAAATGTACTGCTTTAAATTATATGTGCAAATAATCATAGATTATTTAGACTCGGTCCAATGATCAGCTTCTGAGATCTTGGGAAGGGAGGCTTTGTCAAAGCTATATTTTTCAACATAATGCGAAAATGGAAGTTAGTAGGAGGCTGATGGCTATTGATGAATCATCTAAGTGTCCTCAGCTTTTATATGTCAAAATTTGTCGAAACTAGTACAGTGGTTGTGGATGGGGAGCCCTTAGTTTTTCCCAATAGAAAATTATAGTAAGATAATATTTTTGATAATTCTTTAAAAAATAGTGGATGCAGGGAACCATTAAAATGTATATCTAGGGTCATGAGCTATCATATGAAATAAAAATTGGAGAAAAAATTGATGTGGTTGTATCTAAAAAACTTTATGAACATTTTAATAATAAATAATGTGCAATGAAGTAGTGTGCTTGAGATTTCTCTTGAAAATTTTGAGCGATGGAGGCAGAAAACCGCTGATGAGGACTCCGTAATCATGAGTTTCCACTTAAAATAAAAAGTGGTGAAATCTGATCAATAGTTGAGACTGGGAGAAAGTTTCCATATAGGATCTCTTTCGGTGACAAGAAGCTGCTGAATTTAGATTTGATAATGAAATGGAGTTAAAATGCATTAAACAGATTACGTAAAATTTAAGCAACAAAAATATGTAATGGTTTATTTTAAGCTACAGAAACATGAAAATGTCTTAAGCTTTGTGGTTTTCATAGATGATGTAATGATTCTCTAGATATGATTTTCCATCTGAAAAGCACTTAGATAACTAAAAGACGAATGATATTGACATAGTTTATAAATTAGAAGTAAGTGGGAGGTTTTATTTATTTATTTACTTATTTGAATAATGCAATTCAACATTGTTGTGGAAGTTGCACTTGTAGTATGAGAACGAGAATTCAGGATACTCAGTTTCTGTGTCCCTAGTCAAACAACTATATGTAAAAAAAAATACACAATTTAGATTTTACATTGGAAATGTGTGTGTTTGTTTGCGTAATTGAATATTTGCGTTCCAAGAGAAAATCTAACATAAAAGAGAGAATTCAGGAAGCTCGAATTTACTCATCTTAACAAACCGACTTTAAATAAAAGGTACCTTCGTCATGTTTATTTATTTGTTGAAGCTTCTCCGACCCAAACAATCTAAAATAATGTTTGCATATGAAAGCCGGCGTTGAAAAACACACAAAAAATGAAAATTACTTGAGAACTTTTTAAAATATAGAATGGAAAACGAATCGGCACAACCAGTAAGATAAATCTAATCGTGTTGCCCTTAAAAATCAAAATCTCAAGGTTTGCAATTAGATAACAATTTTTTTTAATTACTCGATATTCACTGATTCTCTGCAAGGACGCTTCATTTATAAAAAATTTTCCTATTTGCTAAAACAAATTATTTTTATTATTTAGTGAAGATTTAGTTAAATGAAAACCTTTAGTCTATATTCAAAAACACAATGACCGACTTTACTATTGACACTGCATATAATTAATGGAGCAAAAGAACTATAAAAATGTTGTAAATTGAGTTATAAAGAGACTACTCCCAGTGGCAAAATACAACTATTTATTTAGATCAATAGCTGAAAAAAGGTGTCGGAATAAAATAAATTTATTATTTTTATTTTCAAATGAAGATTTAATTAAATGAAAGTCAGCTTTGGTCAATTTTCAAAAAAAATAATGACCGTCGTCTTCATTGAAACTGTGCATGAATCAAAGGAAATATAAAAAACATTGTAAATTGAGTTATAAATGGACTACGCTCAGTAGCAAAATAAACAAAATATTTATTTAGGGTCAATAACTCAAGACAAGGTATCGGAATAAGATCTTTGACCCTCTTTCCATTTTAGGAGTCCATCGATCAGGATTCTAATTATTTTAATAGGTTTTGCTTTATATTTTTACAGAAAAAAATAAATAAGGATTTGAATATCAATATCGATTTCAGGAGATAATTTTGCCAAGTGTTTCACAACTTCATTAATGGAACTTCGTTTTGACTGACTTTGGTAATATCTTGATTTGTTTCTGATGGGTTATATAATTGATTTATGTTAACCAAATTTGTTTCCCTTTGGAGGCCGAGAGTTATTTCTATATGTATTGTATAAAATAGTCTACTTATTCAGAAGAATATATTTGCAAATCTTCTTTCTGCCTTATTTATAAACAATGTTTAAATTAAGTTAATTCTCTCAAATTTAATTGTGTTACTTTTTGCCATCTTTCTTAATTAAACTATTGAAGCCATTCATTTCAACTTAAATAGGTTTAATAATTCGTTAAGTTATTTAAATAATTTTGAACCTGAAAACTGAGAATTTGTTTATTTTATATTATTTATTATTTATAGAATTATATTAATGGAAATATTTAAATCACGGGTTGCTTTCAATAAAGCTACAAGTACTTTTCATGCCAAATACTTCAGGGAAGAACAGTTTCAAGAGAAAGAAATTATTTGTGGAAGGCATTTTCTAACTTCTCCAAAAGAGGTGCTAAAATATCCACACCTAAAGACTAAGGAATTTAAATCGTTTTTTTTAAAGGACCTGCACGCAATCCAACAGGAACAAAATAAATTTACCTCTCCTTACCAGATGATTAATGGGTTGACGATGACGAACCTTTTAGGGTGAATGTATCTTTGGTTGGTTTAAAGATGCTGATCTGAAAAGATATTCGAATGATATTAGAAAGGTCGTCAGCTTAGATCGTTTGCCAAAAATATATAATTTTTAAGTGGATTATTCTAGAGCTTATAATTTAATAAGGTTTAAAAAATCACTATACTACATTAAAATAATGAACACTATATTATTTTTATAATGTACATTTTATTTTTTACTTTCTCGTATACAAAGTATAAACAAATATATATAAAGTATATATTGTATATATTATATATTACAATATATACAAAGTATATATTGTAATAGTCAAAACATTAGAATTCTAGATTTTGATGAAACTCCACGTTTTAGACTTCTCTTGGACCTATAAAGACATTTTTGGCATTATGTTTATCTCTTTTTGATAACTAAAAGACGTTTAGAACTAGACGGTCGGAATTTTATATATGGATTTTAAACCAAATTTGTAGATTTGTATTAAATTTTGAATGAATTCCATTTAGACAGTCTGTCTGGCTGTTCGAGTACACGTGAACTACATAACTTCAAAACGCGAAAAGCGATGAAGATGAAATTTAATATACAAATTGCATCAAAAGCATAGATTCTTATTAAATGCTGAAACAAATCTCTCAAACAGTTGATCGTCTGTCGGTCTATACGTCATAAATACGATATGCAATATTTTGCATCTATAAAATTCGGTATATCATCTACTATCTGAAACTCTAGTTCTGTATCAAATTCTGATGTCAATCTGTCAGCTAAAAAACGTCGAAAATACATGTTCTCGGATAGATTCAATTAAATTACTAGGTTCATTCCGGAGATCTATATTTCGTAACTATAGTTCACCAAAGCTATGCAAGGTATTCTCGACCTTATAAAAAGTCCACAAATATAATTTTTATGCGGAAGGAGGTGGATAAAATATTTATTGGAGAGTAGGCGAGAAAATTTCTGGGTACTACTCCTGCTGTTTTTAAAAATAATTTAATATGAATTAGATATACTTACACTTTCCTTAGGCACTGTATCATTAATTAAGCTAAAATGAAATTCAGAAAGCCCAAATGAATTATATACATAATTAATACGGCATTATTTGACATGAAACTGTTTCTAGCTTTTCTGTTCCAAAGAAACATACATACATATATATATT